>MU224791.1:2463769-2474563 GCA_018584345.1 Thuja plicata
TGCTTTTGATCCATTAGGATACTTTAAAGCATTTACATAAAGCTTGCATGACCATCAAATTATGATTTAAAACAAAATAAAACTCTATAAATAGAATTACATTGCTTTATCCGTCGTGTAAAAGTCAGATCCACAATTTGTGGGTTCTTTATCTGTTTGTCGGTTCTGATGGTCAGTTTTCTTGGTCGTCGGTGTTCCTTTCTTGAACTTGTTGTCGGGTATGCCTTTTCTATTTTTGTCAGGTTAGTTCTAAAAACTGTGTCGCCGGTAATGCTTGTGGTCACCGGTGATGCTTGTGGTTGTCGGCGATGCTTGTCACTTTTATACTTAGCATTTTTCTTGTGACCTTTGTATTCTGTCGGGTATGCTTGCTGTCTGCCGGTAATGCTTGTAATCTGCCAGTGAAGCTTGTAGTCTGGCGGTAATGCTTTAGTCTGCTGCTGATCTCTGTCAATGTTTTTCACTAAGTGTACTAATGGCAAAATAATGTCATCAAGTTACACTTCCAGAACTGTAACTGCCAATAACAGAATTACATAACTTTACTGAAACATCATATCTGGATCTGCGTGTATGAACATAACATAATAAACATGTCAACAACATGCATCTATCCATGCAAGTCTTCATATCATCATTCTGATAAGTACATACAGAATTACTACTGTGTATTATATGTTGTCATCAATGACAAACATACAATCAATCAACGCTGCTCATAATCAAATCTCCAACACCGACCATTTCCCTATTACTCTTAATGCTAACCTTATTAATGGTAAGATAAACTTTCCCTTCCATTTTGAAACAATTTGGACATAACATCCCAATTTGAAAGATTGTATTACAAAATGGTGGAATTTCAAAATGGAAGGGGGGGCTATGTATAGAGTTACTAAAAAATTGAATAGAATTAAAGGAAAAGTCAAAACCTAGAATAAGGAGGTTTTTGGTGATATCTTTCTTTCGAAAGGAAGATTACATCAGGAAATAAAGGACATCCAAGAGAAAATCCAATTGGAAGGTCTCTCAAAGGTCTTAAGAAGAAATGAGGACACTTTGTTGGCTGACTTTCATAATATCATATCTAAGGAGGAGTCCTTCTAGAGACAAAGATCCAGAGCCCTGTGGTTGAAGGAAGGGGACAAGAACACTAGATTCTTTCACATGACTGCTATGAAACACAAAGATATTAACATAATATCTAACCTGACTACTAATGGGATCAATCTCAATAAAGAGGAAGATATTGGGAAAGAAATGATTGGCTACTTTTCTTCTCTTTTGACTAAAGATGAGAATCTAGGTATAACGGATCAGGAAGAAATTTTATCTGTCATCCCTCAGATGGTTGATGTTAGGACTAACAAACTCCTTAAGGCTATTCCTTCTGATAAGGAAATAGAAGATGTTGTGTTCTCTTTTGAAGGAGAAAAGACTCCTAACCCTGATGGTTTCCTCATGTTCTTCTTCCAGCACTATTGGGATATTTTGGGAAAGGATATTATGGACGCAGTTAAAGAATTCTTTGGGTCTAAAACTATCCAGAGGGAAATAAATGCCACTTTCCTTGTGCTAATTCCAAAAAAACTAGGGGCCAATACAGTGGATGCCTTTAGACCTATTAGCCTTTGCAATTCCCTCTTTAAATTTATTTCTAAAGTTCTTACCTCCAGATTGTTTTCCTAATTGCCTTTGATCATTTCTCCCCAGCAGAATGGCTTTGTCCCTGGGAGGCAGATTCTGGACTCCATCATGGTTGCGCATGAAAATATTCACTCTCTGGAAGAAGCTAAATAACAAGGTTTCTTAATGAAAATGGATCTTTCCAAAGCTTATGACAGGGTGGATTGGCGATTCTTACAGAGAGTTCTTCAGTCTTTTGGTTTTGATTCTAGGTTATCAGACTCATTCTTCAATTAGTTTCAACCATGACGTCCTCTTTAATCGTTAATGGAGGATCTTTGAAGTTTTTTAAACCTACTAGAGGCCTTAGAAAAGGTGATCCCATATCCCCCATTCTATTTTCTATCCTTGTAGAATTCAATAATAATTATTTAAGCTAGTGCCAAGGTAATCTACATGGGTTTGTCAAACTCACAAATAGTCTTCATGGGTTTTTTAAGTTCTTGTTAAGCGATGCTTTTATAGTTATAAAAATGAAGTGGAATGATAGATTATGATTACTTTAAGATATTTAGTAAAAAATTGATTCAATTTTTAGTGGAACGGCACACTTGTAACAATATTCATCATGTAGGGTGTAAGGCTTTCATTTCTATTTTTTTATTAATATAAAAATAATATTAATTTATTTTTTAATTGCTAATGAAATCAGTCAAATCTAAGAGGATATGGGTGTGTGACATGTAAGAAGGGTTATTAGTGTTGTTTTAGAAAAGTAATTATTTTGATGGATGAATTAATATTAATGATTTTTTATTTTTTATTTTTTTTGGCAAAAGTGCCTATAGTCATTGTAATTTTTTTATTGTATATATTTTCTATTTTGTTTTTTTTATAGAGGTTCAACAAGGACTCATAATATTAATGATATTTTACAATTAATTAACTTTTTGTCTATTTTATTTTTATGGTTGAGAGTGAAATATTGGAATTTTTTAATAAGAGACGTGTACAATATCATTTATTTCAAAGACAGTTGAATAGAAAAATTTATTTGAATTCTTTTTATAAGTACAAATCGAGTAAAGATCCATAATAATATTTTAGTATGTAATAAAAGTAAAAATGACATTCTTCTCTAATTGAATCAAATATTTACTATCAATATGAATTATAAGAAGTCAATTTATCATTTAATATTATACTACTTGTTATTATCTCTTATTAATTATGATTGATAAGTACTTGTAGTAGTTATTCTTAGTCTATTTTTTTCTAAATTGATTTAAAATTATATATCATGTCATATATTTTGTTAATTATACTATAAATATTATACAAATAATTATTATTTAATATTTATATAATTCATATATCACATAATTAGATAATAATAAATTGTGGTTGTTGATAAGAAAATTATTCAATAGGCAATTTGATAATTTTAGCTAGTCTTAAAAAATTAAATAAAAAATCAAACATATACTAATAATTTATAATTATAATATCTAACCCATCAATATGGACTAACCTCTATCTAACCTTTATGTGACACGTGTCTACTCACAATATTTGAAAAATTATAGATATGTAGTTGTTGATGTAGAGGTAGTTTAGAGGTAGTTTAATTTTGAATCAAGAAAATTTGTAATTTTTATTAATAAGTAACAGTAGATTATGTAAAGATGACCTAGTATTGCTACAGAAGGCTATTTTTGCATTGTAGAATGTTATTCATAGTAGTTACACATGTACTACAAATATTCACACACAACCAATACATAGATGTTGTAAAACATCATTCATAAGAGCTACACATGTAATATTAAAATACATTTAAAATCTATTTGTATTAGTTACACAGATATTATAAGATTTATTGACATAATTACTCAATTATTATAAAATTTTGCAATAGCACGACATTGATAATTTAATTCATTTGAATATATATGTATTGATCTCTTCCAAAACAACAACACTTATACCAATAGCACAAGGGTGGTCATAGCTTTGTCTTCCGATTGTGGGTAAAACATCAGAGATATAACACCCAATTAGAGAATGGGGATGCAAAACTACAAGAAGGGACATGTTATATAGAAACATGTCAAGCAACATAAAGGTGACAAGGATAGGTAAAAAGAAAATAGAATTAGAAAAGAATTGAATCAATACTCTAAATTGCTCACTATTGTGTCAATAAAGAGTTTGGTAACAATTACAACTATATAAATGAAAGGAGACAAGATTTTAACATGATATAAATGGGTTAACATGTTAGGTAAAAGGTCTAAACAAAATCAATAAATCTTTATATTAATTTCTAAAATAATTGCAAGGCGTCTTTTTGATGGAGGAAGTGAGGTAATTTGCTAAATTGTTTGAAAATGTTATGTAGCAATTTTAAAAGTTGTTATAACATGATATATATCAATAATAATATGCAGTAATATAGCATTAGCTTGTAGCATTTTGTTCCATAGTACTATAATTTTTGTAGTGTTTGTTAGAAACGATATTGAACTTTGATATAACTGCAATAACATACAATAATTATGTTGAACATCTATCCTTGTTTAAATCAAGTAATGCTAGAGAGGGTTGAAATTTATTTTATGTTTGTGCTTAGTCTATGTAGGAATCTAATTACATCAGTTGAACTAATAGATTTTTATTAACAGTAGAAAAAATATCCCTTTTAGAAGAGCATTTATAAGATGTGGAGTTTGAGTTATTAATGAGGTAGAAAGATTGGAATAAGAGGTAAAATTGCTAAGAGTTATGTGTGTTATGCTCACAAATATACTAATAGGGGGTTGAACCAGTATATACCAATTTTTAACTTCAAAACCAAATGCAACATCAAGATCATTACCTCCTAATCTGATAACATCAAAGTAACTATGCGAACAATAAATACATCCATACATCAACATAAAAGAACATCAATTTGCATGAAAATCTAGAGGGTAAAAATCACAGTGAGAATAGTAGCTTGGATCTAGAACCCAAATCCAACCTCACAAAATAATAATGAAATTATAATTGTAGGCACCAATCCACAAGAGTTGCAACCCAAGATGGGAACACCAATCCCTAATCAAAATTTGTAGGCACCAAGCTACACGGGACACCAATCTTCCAATCAAAAGAATTGAGCACCAACCCAACCACCGAACACCAACTCAAATCAAGAGGTTCCAACCTCAATTACAAAGAGCATATAGGAAGGACAAGATATTTTTCATTTTTACCTTTGATTGATCATATCTACTTTACAATACTTTCGTAGTGTGTACTCGATATTGCATCTTACTTCACACACTTCATAATGCATATTCATTCACTACCTTTTTCACCTCACCACTTGGACATTGACACACACACAACCACACTCATCACATACTAATTGGATTGAGCCTGACTGGAAATATATATGCATTCCAATTCATTATTTACATCTTCATATCACCCTAGGACCAATTGCAATTACCACAAGTTGTCCAAGGTTAAATTCCTTAATTCAATGTGTAGTTGCTTCTTCCTAAATCTAATATGTTACACCATGAGAGAGAACATAATATGCCTTCCCATCATAAACTCGTCTGGTCAAAAACTACCTTCACATGCTTCCTCCAGCTAGCACACATTACCCTTCTCTAGCACATCCAACTCAAACTTCTACACAGTCAACAACCTAACACAAGGTGTACTTTGTCATCTTTAACTTTGAGCTTTTTGGAGCAAAATCTCTAAAAATCGAGCAAATATATCTTCACTTGTAGCCTTTCTTGATATTTAAATTGCAAGCTAGGATACCAAATTGCGCTAGAATGTGATATCAATAATTATGGCAGTGCAACTCAGTAAAGTCATTATCTTTGAACAACAAACCTTAGTAAGTCAACATAGACACTTCTAGACTTTCATATATGTACTAGAAATTCAAGCAAAACCCATACAAATACATAAAGATAACATTAGCATTTTGCAAGAGAGATTTTCATGATACTAATGAGAGTATGTGCCCAACAAAATCTATCCAACTTCTTCCTCATGTTTCCTTGACATAACTTATTCTTTGACAAGTTTCTAGACATCAATGCCAACACTAATATAAATCTCCTTGACATCAATATTATACATATCCCAAACATTAATGGAAACATTGTATTCAACAATCTCCCCCTTTGTGAGATATCTCTTTCCTGGGGCATTTTGGCATACTCTCCATTTTCTTGATGTTGATGCATTTTGGATTCCCCCTGTTTGACATTAATGGAAAATGGATACTTGGATCATTCCTTTAATACTTTCTCTCCCACTATCTGACACAAATCCACTTGCTATATCATACCACACTTCATCGCAAAGCCTTTCATTCAATTTGCAACAATAAGTCAACACTCTCCCTAAACCTATGCTTCCTTCTAATTTAAGATAAAGGAGATATCACTCCAAGTTTCTGCTTGAGATATTAAAATTTTTCATTGGAAAGGGTTTTGCAAAAATATCTACAATCTGTTCTTTTATTTCAACATACTCCAACTTAACTTCTTCACATGCTACATTTCCTCTTAGAAAATGATACTTTATTGAAATATTATGTCTTTGAATGCATCAGTAGATTTTTAAATTTGTATGGTACTTGTATTGTTGCAAACAATTGGAATAAGCTATCCATACTCAATTTTTATATCTTGTAGGCTTATCTTCATCCAAAGTACCTAAGTGCAACATGAAATTGTTGCAACATACTTGGCTTCTATTGTACATAATGACACCGAGTCCTATTTTTTTCTAAACCATGACACAAGGTTGTCACCAAGAAAGAATGCACTCCCACTACCATAGTTTTTTATCATTAACACTCCTAGACCAATTTTTGTCTGTCTAAGTTGTCAAATTGGAATTATTTATTTTACGATATCATTTACCATTATCCAAATTAGCTTTCACATATCTTAAAAATATTTCTACTTCCTTCACATGAGTTTTTTTATGTACATCTTGAAATCTTGCAACCAAACATATTCCTTGCATTATATTTGGTCTAGAATCATTGTAGATAAGGACGTTGAGTCCTATTTCTTTCTCAACCATGACACAAGATTGTCACCAGGAAAGAATGCACTACCACTACCATGGTTTTTGGTCATCACAACTCCTAGCCCAATTTATGTTTGTCTAAGTTGTCAAATTGATATTCTTTCCATTGGGATACCATTTACCATAATCCAAATTAGCTTTAACATATCTAAAAAATATTTTTACTTCCTTTACATGAGGTTCTTTAGGTGGAGCTTGAAATCTTGTAACCATACATATTCCTTGCATTATATTTGGTCTAGAATCATTCACATAAAATATGCTTCCAATCATTGATCTATATAGATTTTGATTTGCCAGGAAATACTCATTATCCTTACTCAAATTACACCTTGTAACCATAGACATGCTAAGCAAAATGTTTGATCTTAAACTTCTTCAACATCTTCTTTACATACTTGGTTTGTGAGATGAATATGCGTTTATTTGACGAAGAGATTTGTAAACCCAGGAAAAGCTCACCAAGCATGGACAACTCAAACTCCTTTTAATGCATTTCATTAACAATTCCTTACACATTTTATCACTAATTCCTCCAATAATAATATCATAAACATAAACAAAAATAATCAACTAATGATCACCTTCCATTTTGATTTAAATTCCATGTCTGCAATGCCTCTCTTGAATCATTCTTGTTGTAGATACTTGTCCAATCTTGAGCACCATGCCCTAGGGGATTTCTTGAGTCCATAAAGAGCTTTGTTCAATCTACAACTAAATTCTTGATCCTTAGATAACTATGACTCTTCTGGCTACTTAATGTATACTTCTTCTAACTTACCATTCAAAAGTTGTGAATTGACATTGATTTGATATAACTTGAAGTTTTTGAATTCATATAAGGCTAAGAATATTATGATTTATTTTCCAATTTGGCTATTGGAGAAAATGTTTCCTCAAAATCGGTACCTTCCACTTGTGCACAACATTTGCAAACTATTCTGACCTTATTTCTTATCACTTTTCCATCTTTAATCAATTTGTTTTTTGAAAACCCACTTTATGCCAATAATATTTATCATTTCTTGGAACACGTTCCAAAGTCTCATTCTTCTCAACTGATTTAGTTCAACTATAATTGCCTTTATCACATTCAAGAAAGGGCTTAAATAGAGAGTGAAATTGTAAAGGTATATAATTTACTACACTATAAAAGTACATTAGGAGTTTTAAGTTTGGTTGCAATAAGGAACTTGATTTTTTTTTTAAGTTTCTACAAACTGTTTTCATAGTTTGAAGTTTGGTTGCAAGTAAGAAGTTGAATACAACTTGGAATTTGTAAATTTTATGCAAGATGGAACCAAAGTTCAAGCTAGGTTGTGAATCAAAATTCAAATCATCGTTAAATTTTACAAATTAGAAATTGAATAATTTCTATAATTCGCAACGTACTACAAAATGCAAGTGAGGATTGAACCTTAAAATTTAAGATGAATTGGAACCTAAAATACAATAAAACACCAAAATACTTTTTATAAGGTTTTAATACCTTAAGTGTTAAAACCTAGAGAAATAACAAAATTGGTGTCAAGAAACCTTGATTAATTATATTTTAAATTTGATTATACAAAATTGACTATGTGTTCTACAAAAACAATTAGGGATTAGAATTAAATGTGTAATTGTTTAACATTACTTTAAATAAATTTGATAGTTTATTTTATTGAATGCATGCATCAATATAAAAAAGGACTGTGAGCTGCAAAAGAAAAGGAGGAAATATGACTATGTTTTCATTAGAGTAGCCAACATATGAATCCAAGAACAACAATAAACTTCCACAACTAAATAATGTAAATAAAAGCTTGTCTTATCAAATAAAATGAGTGTATAATATGTATAATGATATCCTTGCATATAACAATTCAAGGAAGAGTGGGTAGGAAGGTACAACTAAATGTTTGACTACCCTTTCAAATGTGCAACACATGTTAGTTCACATAAGACAAGTATAAGGACATGTGTGAAGTCCACGTTGGGTGAAACAAGTGAATATATTACCTCAAATTAAACTTAAGTGTAAATGGGTTAACTAAAGAAAAGATAACTAACTAGATGGATAATGGCTCTATTTACACTAATGACCCCCCTTAAGTGCAACATAGGGGGAATACATACCAAAATGATGCACCTCATCCATTAGGCCATGTTAGGTACCCATGTAAAAAAAAAATATTACAAATGAAAGAAAGGATAAAAACTTGTCTCCAAAAGCAATGATACAAAGACAATGTACACATGAAGAAGTTAGGAGATAAGAGAAGAATCGTCATGATCCTTCAAGAACTACTTTTATCACTTAAGTACAAGAAATGTTTTCCTCATAAGAGAGATAAAGAGAGGCCATCGAGCCCCCCATCAAATAATAAATCCTAAAACACTAGTAATTATCAAATAACAATGTAGAAGGTGACCCTCAAATGTCAAACAACATTTCTCCCCCTAGAAGAAAGTAAAATTATGTTGCACTATGTTGTCATTGATGTCAACTTTTGATATAATTATATTTCAAAAGGATGGCTTGATGCAAATGATTGTTGAAGACATAAAGCAACAAGTTGTCATTGAAATGGGAGCAGTATGTTGGTGATGTCAGCGTGTGATGTCAAATGTGAGCTTGTTTGAAGATATGAAATAATATGATGGCATTTGTGCAACTCGTGATATAAGATACAAGTGTAGTTATGGAACAATGAATGTGTTGTCATTATTGGCAGCTTATGATGATCTTGCTTTAGATGTTCAAAGAAGGAAAATGTTGTAGTAAAGTGAAAGTTCATGGTTTGATGTCAAATGTGTCATCTAATATTCATGGTTAAACATCAAAATATTCATTGATCAATTGGTCATGATTGGATGTCAAAATGTTTGCTGAGAAAATGTTCATGGTTGGATGTCCAAAATGTTTGTTGATCAAAAGTTCATAGTTGGATCTCAAAATGTGCTAACCTAATGAACATGATGTGTTGAGATCCAAAGCTCATAGGTGAATGTAAAATATGTGATGTTCTAAAGTTAATGGTCGGATGCCAAAATGTTCTAATTGATATGATTGATAGGTTGTTGCAATGAAATAACTCAAGTATGATGTGCCAATGTCAATGTCTCTAGCTTGGGGAATCGTACCATATTTCTTCATTATTGAAGCTAAGCTTATATGGTTTGGGAGTTAAGTTTACATAAGTGTAAAGATGGTATATCCATAGTTTCATGTCAGTTCATTTTGTAGGGAAAATTAGAGATGTTTGTGTACCAAACACTATTAAGATAGTGAAGACAAAGAGGATTTCAAAGGAGAAATCAGAATTCTCTGCATTTCCTTTTTAGAGCTTGCAATGTGGGTATTGTCAGTATCTTACTTTTGTTCAAGTTCTAGATGCTCAACTATACTACGAGTATGATTCTAATTGCTATATCTCAAGACTCGTAGATTGTTTGCATGTAGTGTTAGGTTTTTTAGTATCAATGTGTTTGCGCCAACCTAAGTGGATGTAACTATTGGCATATTACATATCTACACAAGTTAATTTTTTATTTTAAATTAAGGCACATTGTTTGAATCAAATACAAATGTTTAAATCGATAATTTTTTTACTTTGCATTCACATGTGGTACCAAAGATGTGTAATGTTAGCATAATACTGTTGGAAATATATTACATGCAATGTGACTGAGAGGGGGGGTGAATCAGGAGCCAATAAAACTTTTTCTTCTTTAACCTCAATTAGATTATCTAATCGGATTGCATGCATAGAAAATAAATAATCATTCATAACACATAACACAGTATTTGGTTACCCAAAAACCTTCCAAATAGAAAGGAAAACTTGGGTGGGGATGGTACCCACAAGATTTAGTACTGCAGTATAAATTTAGCTTGTTAGAGCTTACATTGACCACTTTTGATGGCCTGCCCTGTTAGGAGCAATAAGGACTGTTAAGTCCACCTTGTTAAAGGATTTGATACAATACAATAAGTAATGCAACTCTGTTAGGAGATTTACAAAGGACTGTTAGGTCCACCTGGTTAGAGGATTTTGTTGATCCACCTGT
>MU224791.1:2474920-2493212 GCA_018584345.1 Thuja plicata
TATATATATAATCCAAAACAATTAACTTCATAAGTCAGTTTCCATTAGACACAATGATATCAAACAATATATGCAAAGTCATCCCAATACTGTCACTCGGGTCTAGAAGTCTACTCGGGTGATAAACTGATACTCGTGCAATATGTTGATAACTTGGGTCACACTGATCACTCGAGCGATGCTGGTCACTCGGACAATACTGATCACTCGGTCAATATTGATCACTCAAGAAATACTGAATGACTAAGTGTTTTGACACTAATTGACACCATGTCTTGCCATAAGGTCTACAATCTCCCCCTTTGGCATTAGTGAAAAAAACACTTATCATTGTATTCTGAATCTGATAGGTCAAAACTCCCCCTTACCATCTGCTTGGGTTTTGACACCTTCTCTGATGCTCGGGTTTTTGTAATGTATATCTTCTTCTCTACTCAACTGTACATGTATTTACTCAATGTATATAGAATAACCTTTCCCCCTTGTTTTTGACAAAAATGCCAAAATATATCTACAAGGTAATTCCAAAGTAGGATAGGAAATCACAATGTACCTTCAAAATTTGAGACAAAGTGTTGTCCCAATTGTCCAGTAGCACCTTCATGATGTGCAATTCTATTTGTAGCTCGGCTGACAACTCTATCATAAGTTCTGCAACTGAGAAATTATTGTCATTAATGAGTGTCTTGGCATGTGTGATGTGTTTCTGCATTGCATCCATGTGTGGTAGGAGTGTGCTCTGGATGGCTGAAAGAGACTCTCTAGTCCTTTCTTCTTCTCTCAGTAACTCATCCTGTAGATCAGTCAGATATTTGATCTTCAAAAAGTGTGTTGATCTTGTGCTCGGATCAAGTGCCAACTGTTTTGCACTTTCCTTCAGATTTGCATCAATATTTTCTAACTTATTCTTTATCTCCATAGTAAAGTTAGAAGTATCACTCAACTTTACAAATAATGCTACTACATTGGTCACAGTGGTTTCTAGAGTGCTAATAACATTGGTTAGCTGCACCTGGTCAATTGCAATCTTCTTTGCAACATTTTGTAGAACCTTGTTTTCAAAGTTTCTTTCTGCTTTCTCAAGTATCTTCTCTTGACCATTTAAGTCTGTATTAAACTTATGGACAATTTCAAAAAGTTGGTCCATAATAGATTCATTCTCATTGACTTCAATCTGTAGTGTATCTTGGAATATGCCTTTTATATCTTCAAGCACTTTGTTCCTCTTTTTCTCTTCTCGAAGCTTCTTTTGGATTTCTCTTTTCTTCCATAGCTCTCCAAGTATATCCATTTGCTCGACGGACAAGTTGGAAAGATCCCAATTTGGAATCACAATGTCCTTTTCAAGATCAATCTCATCAGTATTCATTTCCTTCTCCTTACTTTTGATCTTGGGATTAGGTGAAGGATCAATTTCCTTACCTTTTCCATCCTCAACTTGTACCTCAATATTCAATTGAATTAGGTCATTGACCTTTACTATACCAATTGTTGAATCAAGGTTAACTGAAGAATCAATACTGGATGAAGAAACATTTACCTTGTCCATCTGTAAATCGGTTATGCTTGGCCTAGTAATAGGTGGAGCATGTTGCTCGGTTCCTATTAGTTCAGATGTTGATTTTGTAACCTTATCCTTTCTCAGAGACAATATGTTCAGGATAGGTGATTGGAGCAAGGATGCCATCACTTCAACTGCAATCTGCTCAGCATTAGACTCTTCAATTGTCTGTACCTCGGGTAATGTATCACCATTGGTCTGTTCAAGAGGATTTGAACTTGGTGCTTCAGCCTTATCATCTTCCTTGACTTCAAATATGGATTTCCACACTGTTGTAGCAGAATTCACAACATCTTCTATCTTTTTGTTCAATATCTGGAAGGTCCTGAATCTCGGAGTGCGATTATTTTCATATCTGGCCAATGCCTCTTTTATCTCTTTGTTTTTCATATTAGGCATGACTTCCCTCAGGGTCTGTTCCCTTGTGTCTTTTTCAGTTCTGACTGCATTGAACCAGGGAATAGATACTACTTTGAACAAATCTTCAGTCATATGGCTCTTCAACTCAGAAGGGTCATATTTCCATTTAGCCATTTTCTCCATAACTGCTTCCTCAATCTTATTATGTTCCTCCTTAGTCCTTGAAGCATAATTCAATGACTTAAGAGAACTCATACCACTGCCTCCTTTCAGATCTTCAATTTTTTGCTCAAGTGTAGGTGGTGGTTTCTTGAGGACAACTGTATCAACTTCTTCTTCTTCATCATCATCTTATTTACCCAATATAAGTTTCCTTCTTGATCTCCTTGGTTTGTTGGTAGTGAGGATAGTTTTAAGGGCCTTAGGTGTTCTTTTGAGAGCTAGCCTCTTTTTCTTCTTAAGAGGCTCTATCTCTACTTCTTCCTCTTCAGATATTTCATCTTCTATCTTAACTGTATCCTTTTTATTTTCAGTGATAGTAGGAGAGTCTGAAGTCTTGCTAGACTTCTTTCCAAACTGTTCCATCCTTTTCTTTCCTCTTTTCAGAATTTTAGGAATCTCTATCACTATAGATATCCTGCTTTTTTCTTCTTCATAGGTACCAAAGTAAGGTGCCTTGGGATTGATAGGTTCATTCACAAGAGCCTCAATTATGTTCTTAGTCTCATCTATGTTAACCTCATATGCAAGAGGTTTTACCCATGCAACCCTAGGCTTTATTGCCTGAATGTATACCTTATCACAGTCAACTAGGAAACAAATATTATCCTTGTAATCTTCACTAGTTTCTTAGGAATCTTGTATCTACTCTGCATCTTCTATCTAAAGTTCTCAAAATATCCATCCATGATATTCTCAACATTATCTCCTAACTCAGCTATGAATTCATTTATCTGATGAATTATGGGTCTATCCTTCTTCCATACTATTGTGCCCTTGGAAGGAAAGAATTTTTGAACATAAAAGAATATGCAGACTAGAAGAGAACCGAACTTACATGGATTTGTCCATATTATTGCTTAGCTGGATGAGTTGCAACTCAGGTAGGTAAAATACCAGATTTTTCTTTACCACTTTGTATTCTAAGTCCACAGCTTCACACGGTACACTATTTGGTCTGCTGGAACTATATATCTTGTGAGCTATCACATGAATCCCAAATTTCAATTCCATGTCAGTAACTCCATTTAGTCTCATTCCTCTTTCGTCTGACTCGGCAAGAGTTAACTCAGCTAGCTTGTCTCTGGTTAGGGTTTTGGTAGCTTTAGCTTTGTCGAGCATGAGATACCCTGTTACTCGATGTATCATTGTCTTAGTGATCTTCACAAGTTGTTCCAACCATAGCTGCATGTCATGAACGCGGCTAAGAAAAAATCTAATCCATTTGATTTGGAAATTCTTTGGCATGTGCAGGATGTGGGTTAAACCTTTAACCTAAAGATGCTTGAGCCCGGGCTTCAAATTCCCACCTACGCACAATTTCTCATATGCTTGATTCATCTCAATTGTTCCAAGCTCCTGGATGTTACAATGATAGAAGCTTTGAATGTCATTAACCAGTAATACCCTTGGAGGAATTAGGGAATGAGCTCCCAACAGATATATTTCCTCTGCTACTGCTAGGTGAAGCTTAAACTCTGGAGGGTTACAGACAGCATTTCTCAACAACATCTCAGATCCTTTCTTAACTTTGCTGCTGGATGTGGATGTCATATCGCTCAGAGAATTTGATCAAACTTTGCTTTCAAACACAAATTCACTCTGAATCGCTAAGGGCTCTAAATTGCTCTGCAAACTGAAATCTTTGTAAATAATAACCTTTTCGATTCATCATTTATACAAATTTTTACTGTTTAATTATTTCATTAAATGCTCTGTACATAGTAGCTGGCATAGCTCGGGTAGTTCTCCCAGGCTTACTCAGAAGCTCATCGAAAATGAACTTCTCAATTCGTATTAAACCTGACTCAGCTCGGATTAAGCTAGAGTAGCTTGGGTGCAACTGAGATCCTGACTC
Source organism: Thuja plicata (assembly GCA_018584345.1). Classification (NCBI taxonomy): domain Eukaryota; kingdom Viridiplantae; phylum Streptophyta; class Pinopsida; order Cupressales; family Cupressaceae; genus Thuja; species Thuja plicata. The sequence goes on from MU224791.1 coordinate 2,478,919, forward strand.
GGTTAGCACCATAATATGTCCTAATGCATCAATATGCAGATTTGGACTTGCTAGCATATCTGGAACTGATGTATGATGGCTTGAATGCATAGTTCCAGTCATCTCCTTGCATCTCTATTCTATGATGGTAGATCCACCCAACTAGGTATCTTGGGTGCCATTAGATCCTTCATTGTTTTGGTCTAAACTTTCAGAGGATTTCCTTACCCATTGTTTGTTCATCTGAGTTCTGATTTCTGAGACCTTTGCTTTGCCTTTCTCAAAACGAGTATCCACTTTTTCTCTATTCATGCAATTCTTGCTTAGATGACCGAGTTGATTACATACATAACATCTCTTAGTAGGATTTTTTCTTCGGAGGTGAGTCTTTGTACAATTTGCACCAATGTGTCCATACTCTCCACAATGACAACATTTGTACCATGTGTTGTAATCCCAACCAAAAATTTCTTTAGCTAGTTGTTCAGCAGGGTTCCATTTCTTAGTTCTGCACTCGGAAGATCTATGACCTTGTTTGTTACATTTGAAACATTTTCCTTCAAACTTAGGTTTTGCAGTGCAATCACTTTCTCTATGTCCATGCTTGTTGCAACTGTAGCATTTACCATTAAAATCTGATTTTCCATTGCTCCAACATTTATTTGATGTATGCCCTAACTTACCACAATGGTTACAAGTAGGTTTCATGTTCTTTTGAGCTCCTTGCTTTGAGGATTCACCATGTTTAGTATAACCTAGTCCAATCTGTCCATGATGTATGATTTATGTTGATTGATCTGTACTACCTTGTGAATTCATCATACTTTCATTGGTTTTCCTTTCAGTGTTGAGATCATTCTACAGTCTTTCATTTTCTTTCCTTAGGTTGATAACTTCTCGATTTGTGTTATTGAGTTGATTTGCCAAATCTGCTTGCTGGAGTGACAAATGATGGATTTCTTTTTCTTTTTCTTCTAATCTTGTACTCATCAATCTCGTATCTTCTTGTGCTGAATTTCTGCCATCATCTGCTTGATTCTTTTGTTCTATGACTTCACATAATCTAATTGAATGAATTTCTTGTTCTCTTTTCAACTTTGTGACTTCTTCATGTAGATTGAGATTCTTTGCAAGAAAGTCTTCAATGGTTGCATCAGCTTCTTCTGAACTTATGTCTTTGCAAAAATCTTCAATTATTTCTTCTATGTAATTCTTGTCATTCATTTGTACTGCTAAATCTTTTCTTCTTTTTAGGGAAAGAGAGAGTTGCTCTTTGAGTTTCTTGATTTGATCCATGGCCACTTGTAGATCTATCTTTTCATTTTCAATGGCTTTCTCCAGCCTGTATATTTCCATTGCCTCTGATCTTTGCTCAAGTTGTTAAAATTTTGTAGAGAGAACCTTTAGCTCTGATACCAATAGTTGGAAATCTATTACATGCAATGTGACTGAGAGGGGGGGTGAATCAGGAACCAATAAAACTTATTCTTCTTTAACCTCAATTAGATTATCTAATCTGATTGCACGCATAGAAAAGAAATAATTATTCATAACACATAACACGGTATTTGGTTACCTAGAAACCTTCCAAATAGAAAGTAAAACTTGAGTGGGGATGGTATCCACAAGAATTAGTACTGCAGTATAAATTTAGCCTGTTAGAGCTTACATTGACCACTTCTGATGGCCTTCCCTGTTAGGAGCAATAAGGATTGTTAATTCCACCTTATTAAAGGATTTGATACAATACAATAAGTAATGCAACTCTGTTAGGAGATTTACAAAGGACTGTTAGGTCCACCTGGTTAGAGGATTTTGTTGATCCACCTGTTAGAATAAACCAGTAGATGATCTGATTAGGCAACTCTGATTTGCTGAATAAGATCCTTTGATTTGTAACTAATCACCTGACTGTGATGGATGAGTCTCTACTATAATTTATACTTCTGCAATCTTCTAATCAATATGCCACTTCATATTCGCATATATACTTATTCACATACACTTCTACTTCATATTTTGGATAAACAAAATGCGTTATATATATATATATCTCTTATCCAACACAAATAACTTCATAAGTCGGCTTCCATTAGACATAATGATATCAAACAATATATGCAAATTCAGCCCAATATTGTCACGCGGGTCCAAAAGTCTACTTGGGTGATAAACTGATACTCGGGCAATACTAATCACTCGAGCTATACTGAATGACTAAGTGTTTTGACACTGGTTGAAAACATGTCTTTCCATAAGGTCCACAAATACATGTTTCACCGTTCTGTAAACCACCTACTTTGTCAACTGTTTATCAAAGATCCAAAGGGCATCTAAAGGGTATGTTGATGAAATGGGGAGGCAGTTAATTTGCTAGTTACGTGAGATTGGAATCAACACATAATTTGCAATTATGATTCGGAGTTTTATTCACACACAGAAAAGGTTTGACAGAATTGAAGGATGTTGGCATGTGTCCCATGAATCATGTGACCCTTTGAAAGTTGACTATTCTTTGCCGAGCTTCACGTTAATTCCATCCGGTATATGTTGTTATTAATTTTCCTTTGACAAGGCAAGCTAAGGTCTAATGGAAAAATTATTTGATACTTTATTTAGTGTCTTCTTCAACCATTGCTTGAATCTCAGAAAAAACAAAAGGTGTACTCTTTCTCTGACCTTCATGACATTATTAAGAGAAGAGGATATATTTTGAAGAGTATGCAGCATAGGATTAAATCTCAATGATTTTCAAAGCGGAATACTCTTTTTGAGGGTCTATTCAATCTTATTTATTCAGGTGCTTGGAAGGTCAACTTTCAATAACTAAAAAAAAATTTAGAAAATGTTTGAGCGTTGTAAGGATCCAGACTCACTTTAGAAAGGAAGGTGTCATTGTCAAGGTATTTAGAGATTGTATTACATTAATAAACTTAATAGGTGGAAGGACTTTTAGTGCATGATTTTAGCACATTATTTAGGGTTATTTGTTATAGGTATCCAATAACCGAATCTACAGAGGTGTATTTGTGGAATTTGTGTTCCATTTAGTGGCTCAGAGGATTCTTCAAACATACAATGGCACATAGATTTCATCAATATTTCATGGCTAATTCATGAAGTGATGGTGAAATTCATGCACTTTGTGTTGTTTGTTGGGCATGAAATCTCTTTCGAGAGCTATAGTAATGAGTATCAAATATCTAACTGATTGCCTCGAGGCACTAGAGTAGATAAGAGGTTTCAAGACTCAATTTTTTCACATGGTATCTATAGAAATATTGTTATTCACCATTGGATTGTTATAGTGATGTGAATGACATATTTATCGGGTTTTGGAGGCAATGGAGGTAGGAGAATATCTATCATCTCAAGATAACTTCTTGCTCAAGATGATTATTTTCTTGAGAAGCACCTATTTGTGTCCCTAAACAAAAGAGGGGGTTTAGCATCATATTTGAATCTTTAAGAAGCAAGGGGGTGCAAGATTTCTTGTGGGTTTATTTTTTGTGTATTCACATTTGATTGATGATTTATTGAGCACTTGATGAGACATTAGTCACATTGGGAGGAGATGTGCACTTTTAGAGGAAAGTTTGTCTCATGTGAAAACGTTTGATTGGTGACTTGTAGAACATAGAGAGATTGTTTCCACAACACTTGAGGAGGATTTAGACACACTCGAAGGAGATTTAGAATTTTCAAGGAAAGACTTCCCAAGTGCAACACTAGACAAGGCTTTAGACACACTTTGAGGAGATGAAGTTTGGAGGAAATGTGACTCATTGAGCATAGGGAATGGGAACACTTTCATGTTCTCTAATGTTGTACAGATGCTTACAGGTTCTACAGTCATGAGATCCAGTGGTGCAATCAATTCGGTGTTTCCTAGGTGAGTGAGGAGGATTGGTGAAGGTGTTTCATCAAAGTATCCAAAAGGGTTGGGTACAAAACTCTTGCAACATTCCACTCTTGTTCAAATTAATGTAATAAGGGGGGAATGTTGGCGTATTACATATCTACATAAGTTAGTTTTTTTTATGGTTATCAATTTTGATTACCAATTTTTGGAACTGCCTTATTTATTGCCTATTTAAGGGCATGTTGTTTGAATCAAATATAGAGGTGTAAATCAATAAAAAAAATTGCATTCACAATGAAAAAGTGAGATGATAGCCTTGGGATAATGTTCAATGTCATATGATGTTCCTTTGTGCTCTCCTGATGTTTCTAGATTGTTTTAGTATTCTTTGGTGATGGAATTGAATGATTGAGAGGATAAGTGGTTGTTTGGCCGACTTTGAATGATTACAAAATTGCTTTTTTATTTGCGCTACATTTGATAGGTGTGTCAATAAATTTTTGGTCCTATTTATCTCTTGGATTGGTCCACTTTCACTTTCCTTTTATCGCAGAAGTGTTTGGGGCCAACCTCTTTGACCAATACTCATTACATGTTCATATGTTTCATATTGGTTGACTTGGAGAAGTCTGTATATACTTGTGGGAGATAGAAATAAAAGATCAAATCAGTTGGAAGTGTGAGCAAGGTGTGGAAGTTTGTCACGGTGCAAAGTGTGCGAACTAAAAACCTAATACATATTAGAAGCAATGAGTTGAAGGTATCACATTCAGATAGGCCAAAAATAGTGAGCTCAAGGTGGTTGATGGAATAATTGTGTTGTGGTGGATGTTTTACTATTCTTCATGATATTATAAGTTTGTATCCCCCTTCGATAAGTGTTATCATAATCAAGGAGTAGTGAACAACCTTTGGCATAGCCATAAAACTATATTTTCAAGGAGAATTTTCGTTCTTGGGTTGCAACCCTAAAAAAAGGTGTGTTCTAGTTCTATATTGTGAGATTTCTTACACATAAATCTAGTCCTCTCTTATGCAATTGTGTGGAATACTTTTTTCTCTCAAAGTTACATTGTTGTTGATGAATGAAGCAAAGGTTTTAAAAAATTTCCTCACAAGAAGAATAAGTCTCAGAACAATGCACAAGTTCCGAAGACAATCATGAAATTTTTGAGAGATACTCAAATTCTCAATGTGAAGGATGATGTAGAACAAGATCCAAAGATGTAGATACATTGACAACAATGTTGATGTGATCATCGTCAAAATTATTTGTCAAAACTACAAAATTTCGTGAAACAAATCTGATACAAAATTATCAAGTAGTCACCCCAATCAAATATTTAAAACACAAATGTGAAGATCTTGCTACCTTGAATAATGAGAAACCAAAGATTTAGCAAAACTCAATTATGAAGAAGCAAAATATGAAGGAGATGTGATATCAATACATGGTTTGCAAAGTAATATAGAGGACAAAAATCTAAAATTTAAATAATCAAATTGTTTCTTTGTGTGCATGTTGATGGTATAAATGTTATCTATACTTAAACGATCATCAAAGTTGGTAGAACTAAAAGATGAAAGAATATGATTGAGACACATGATTAGCATGTCTCATAGCAAGTATGTCTCTACTATACATATATAATATGATCACTAAATTTGGTGTTAACTTGTACCACTTTATGTGATTTGAGCAATGGAAAAGAGATTATTGGGTAAGGATCATAATGTACATCATTAAATGTGCCTCATATTTCCTTAGTTGGCTTATAGGTGTAACTGACCATTAGAATTGGTGGGAATGAACAAGGCCCAAAAGTATAAAATAGTTCTCTAATGGAATTTATGTGATGTGCTACTTAAAAATCAAGAAGTCACTATTGTGATATGGTGTTTCTAAAATGAGTGTCATACCTTTTCTCTATCTTTGTTTGAAGTTGAGGATGATGTCTATGAGGAAGAGGAACAATCACCTGCCATTGGTGTTCGGAATTGAATTTGATTTTGTCGAAGAAGATGTTAGAAATATATGATTATTGTTTGTTGTTATTGATGTCAAACATTGTGTTCCATAATTTTTAGAGGAGTTTGAGGTTTCTTTTTCCTCAAGCTTTGTGGTTCAGAAGTGTTTTATTCTTCCTAATGTGGTTTTGTACACTAAACCTTCAGTATATTGGAAGACAAGTACACTCGTAGTCCTATATGATCTCAAAACAGAGGAAGACAGGTATGTATCATCTATCTCAAAACAGTGGAAGACATGTATGTATCATGTATCTTAGAACAATGGAAGACAGGTATGTATCATTTGTTCTCTTAGAATAGTGGGAGACAATAATACATCCTGGGATCATGAGTAGATGGTGTTTTACAATGCTCATATATTTATTCTTATTTTTGAATGTCTGTCAGGCCCAGATGTCTATTGTATGATTGTGTTGCATTGTAGTTAGCATCTTTACAGTTGTAGTTATTTGTCTTTTTGGAGCAGTTCTCTTCCAAAAATTAGGTTTGAAGTTGTGTTGCTACTCATTCAGATGTATTCACGTTTTGGTCTTGGTTGCGGCGTTCTCTGGCAATCAAGTGTGTGTTCTTGGTGTTCTGAAGACTGTGTCATCCTATGTTGCCAATCTTTCCAATTGTTGTTCTTATCCAAAAATATGTTGTGGAAATTTCTGACGTGGCATGTTGACATGGCTTTTGATGTGACATTTTGGCATGGCTTCTGATGTGACGTATAGCTCACTCCATAGCATGTGCAGGTTTGGTTACAACTAGAAATTGGTTTTTTTCTTCTACGTGTTTGATTTATTCTTGGTTGTTGTTCTGCTTATTACAAATCTAGCATTGGGTTGTGTGTAGTATATTCTTGGTTCATCTTCCTATTGGGATGGATCATGCTTTCAGTTTTAGATCTAGGTGCTATATTTATTGATTGTTGAAATATCAAATTTAGGTCTAGGTCTTATACTTAATGCTTATTTCTTATATAGATGGGTTCATGCTATATGGTACCTATGTATTTAATGTTTATCACTTATCCATTTGGGTCCTTGGTTTGGGCGCTATTGATATTGATCCAATTTGTATTTTTCTCATGTCTTGGTTGACATGGAACTCATTTGTAATATCCTCTTGGTTTAGTTGACCTTATTGTAATCTCCAATGATCTATTTTGTATATAAGGATTGTTGATGCCTTGGAAAAATGTAAGTGAAAAGCAAGAAAAGTGTGTGAACCAGTTCAACAACCAACAAGGCAAAGTTCAGTGACAGTAGCAGAGAAGAAAACGAAGTAACAAGTTTGTTGCTAGTGTGGATAGTGTTATGCAAATCAACTGCATTAGTAGGAGAAAATATTTATATCTACTTCAAAGGAGAATAAGTACTTTAAGACAGTGAGTTTTGAGTACTTGAGTTTTTTTTGTATCTTGTTGCAATGGCAGTGAGCCTCTATATGCAAGTTTGGAGCAGTGATCTCCTATTTGTAAGGCAATGAGCCTTCATTATTCACATTCAATGTTGTATTGGTAGTGAGCCTCTGATTAGTGTTCCAGAGCAGTGAGCTCCTAAACTTTTTGAAATCAGAGTATATACTTCAATGAAATATCTTTGTGGGCAAGTTCTCACTGTGATTTTTTCCAATTTGGGTTTTCCACGTATAAATCTTGGTGTTCGTGTGTTGTTGATTCTATTATCTGCTTGTATATTGTTTCTTTTGATTGTTACTGAAGTTAGTTGTTGGAGTTTTTATTTTTATGTTGATTCACCCTCTCCACCCTCAACATCCAAAGTGTGTTCATCAATTGGTATAAGAGCCAAGTTCTTCTGGTAGAAGCTTGACCACTTGAGGTAGATATGGGATGACACATAATTTACATTTTTGGGCACCAGTGTTTGATGATACAAATTTTCCCTATTGGAAGGATAAGACGAAATTATAACTTAAAACATTACAAAATGGTATTTGGGAGGTAATTCAATCTATCTTTTATCCTCCTTTTGGAAGACCCTTGACTAATGAAGAAGAGAAATAAAAAGAAGCAAATGTGAAAGAAAGGGTCGTCCTTTTCAATAGTTTATGTGATACGACTTTTGGAAAATTGAAAGGCTTGAAAAGTGAAAAAGAAGTCTGGGATAAGCTAGTATTGGTGTATGAAGGAGATTTGAAGAAAAAACAAGCAAGACTAATGAATCTAAAAACATAAGTATGGAGTTTTGAGAAATTTGAAAATAAAAGGTGAGTGTTGAAAGCGTCATTTACAGGGTTACTGATGTTGTTGATGGAATCAAGGCTACCAACGGACATCTAGAAGATAATGATGTTATTCTCAAGATCTTATTAAGCCTACCGAAGGACTTTATACCAATGGCATGTTCAATGAGGGAGAGCAATGATATGAGTCAATACTCCATTGATCAACTCATTGGATCACTTTCTGCGTTTGAGCCTGCAGAAGTTGAAAGATAAAAGAGAGACTGTTTTCAAATTTGTTGAAGATGATGAACCAGACACATGCAAGATGCCAAAGGATGCTAAAGCATATCTTTCAAGAAGATTCAAGCGAGGTATCGATAGATACAAAGGTAAGTTACCTCTTAAATATTTCAATTGTGTCAAGATAGGGCATTTTGCTAATGAATTTGAGTATAAGGATTATCATAGTGATTTAGAAAATGAAGATAAAAAGGGCAATCATAAGAAATGAGATTTTAGAAAGAAGTTTAATTTCAAAGGTAGAAATAAAAAGTGTTTGTGTTCCATGGAGGAATATTTTTCTGAAGAAGAAGATACTCATGAAACAATTGAGGTATCCTTGTATTTAGCTATCTCGCAAAGAAGGGAACAAATTGCTTTGCATTCTGAAGTTATTACAAATGCATGGATCACAGATTTTGGTTGCTCAAATCATATGACAAGAGATAAAAGAAGATTTATCAAGTTTGAAGATTATGATGGTGGAGCAAATAGATTCGCCGAAGAAGGAAGTGCTCAAATCAAAGGCATAAGAACCGTTTCAATTGATGGTAAGCATAGAACTGACAATGTTTACTATGTTGAAGGTTTGAAACATAATTAATTGTGTTAATCAGTTGTGCAAAAATGGTTATGAAGTTGTGTTCAAAAGTGATGGTTGTACTATTAGAAAGAAACAGACTGGGAAAAGGGTTGCAGAAGGTTTCTTGATTGCTAGAAATATTTATTATATTGAAGACAAGTGTGAAAATCTATGGTTTTTATATCAATATAATGGTAGATGGGGAGATGCTCTGTCAAACGATAATGAAGAAAGAAAGGTTGAATCAAAGGATCGGGTAGAGGATGAGTGGGTTATGGCAGAAAAAAAAAAGCAAGAAAAAATCAACAAGGACATATCAAACAAAAAGCATGAGGAAGACAATAAGAATATGACTGACCAGAAGCATGAGGAAGAAAATAAGAACATGAATGACCAGAAGCATGAGAAGGACAATAAGGGACAAGAGGAAGACAAAAATAACATGCTAAATCAGGAACATATGAGAGAAGACAAAAAGAGTACAAAAGATCAGAAGCATATTTAAAATAAATACAGCATGGTCAACTAGAGGCAACTAAAAAATAAGAAATCAGGAGACTAGAAGCAAAAGTACAAGAAGAGTCTAGTATAGACAAAGAACATAAAAAGGATGACAAATCAAAGATCTTCTTATATTCTTTCCACATAAGGCAGTTCAGTGTAGAAGTCAAATGAATTACAGTAGAATGAATGAGAACCTAAGTGTTAAGAACTTCACTGGCTACTGCTATGGTTGCAATGAGCATGGACACAAAAAAAAAAGGAATGTAGTATAAATATCAATGTCAGAAACAATGAAATTGCAAAAATGAAAAAGGTTTGATTTTCTATAAATGTAACAAGAAAGGACATATTGCAAGATTTTGCAAGGATGGTCTTGTTTGCTACAGATACAATGCGACATGACATATTGCTAAGTTCAGCAAGTATGTTGAAGAGCAAGATGATTGTTTGACAATTGCAGAAAACTCATAAGAAATAAACAAAATATTTCTGCTATGGAATATAAAGGATAATTCTGATATTGATATGATATCCATTCCGAATGTTGTTTTCTCCTCCATTAAATGACTCAAACTGCAGGGTCTGAGGGGGAGTTTCCCCTTTTTTCCCCCTCAAGACTGGATGTTGGGTATCTTCTCAGTAGGGTAATGAGGTATGATTACTTCTTTGAAGAAAAGATTTGTGTTTTGTGGTCTGAAAAGGTGTTTGTTTGGATGATAATGTCAAAATTTATTCTTTCTAAAATGTATACAAATATGGATTGGAAATTTGGTCTATATATTGGATCTCAAATTAAGAAACATCTTAATAATAATGGTGTAAATTATATAAGTCCGCTTGATGTGTTGATAAGCTCGTAGGACTGTTTTTCTACTACTAATGATGATTGGACAAAGGAAAATATGATTTGCTGCTACGAAGAGAAGGTTGAGTTTGAGTTTTTAATAATTATGTTTGATGCTATAAGAACTAAAGATGTAGCAGATCTAAGGAAAAATAAGAAGTACAAGATAGTAATGTATCCGGATAACTGGGTTGATCCGATGATTGATTTTGGTAGAGATGTGCTCCATCATATAATAAAAATTTTAAGTTTCTCCAGAAGTGCTTAGGGTGGTTGCTCCTTTCTCTATCTAGCTTAGTACATCAAGTTGGTGCATCCATTCAGGGGGAGCTTTTTGGACTGATGCTCATGTCAATTTATTAGAGTTGTGTTGTGGTAGATCCTTTCCTTACCTTTGTCCTTGATGACAAAGGGGGAGAAAGATAAAGCAAGTAATTATTATAGAAAGGGAGAGTTAATGTTTTCTGTGGTTGTTTGTCATCAATGACAAAGGGGGAGATTGTAAGAAATGTATGATTATTATTTGTTGTCATTGATGTCAAACATTGTGTTCCATATGTTCTGGAGGAGTTTGAGTTTGTATTTTCCTCAAATTTTGTGGTCCATAAGTGTGCTATTCTTGGTAATGTGGGTTTGTATACTGAACCTTCAGTATATTGGAAGACAAGAACACTCTTAGTCCTATATGATCTCAAAACAGTGGAAGACAAGTATGTATTTTGTATCTCAAAACAGTGGAAGACAAGTATGTATCTTGTATGGTTTCAAAATAGTGGAAGACAATAATGTATCATGTGATCACGAGTAGATGGTGTTCTACAATGCTCCTATATTATATTCCTATTTATGGATGTTTGCTTGGTTCGAATGTCTTTTGTAGCATTGCATTGCATTGCAGTTAGTAGCTTTACAGTTGTAGTTATTTGTCTTTACGGGGTCATTCTCTTCTAGAAATCAGGGTTGAAGTTATGTTGTACTCATTTAGATGTATTCACATTTTGATCTTCATTGTGGCGTTTTCTGGTGATCAAGAGTGTGTTCCTGCTTTTCTGGAGACTGTGTCATCCTTTGTTGTCAATCTTTCTAGTTGATGTTCTAATCTAGAAATATGTTGTGACAACTTCTGATGTAGCATGTTGGCATGGCTTCTGATGTGGCATGTTGGCATGGCTTTCAATGTGGCGTATAGCTCACTCCATAGTGTGTGGAGGTCTAGTTACAACTAGTAGTTGGTTATTTGCTTCTACATGTTAGATTTATTCTTAGTTATTTTTCTTATTACTGATCTGTCATTGGGTCACATGTAACATGTTCTTGGTCCATCTTCCTTCTGAGATGGATCATGCTTTCAATTTTAGATATGGGTGCTATATTGATTGATTGTAGAAATATCAGATTTAGGTTCGAGTCTTATACTTAATGCTCATATCTAATTCGGATGGGTTCGTGCTATATGAGACCTATGTATTTAATGTTTATCACTTATCAATTTGGGTCCTTGGTTTAGGTACTATTGATATTGATCCAATTTGTATTTTGTTGATGCCTTGGTTGACACAGAACTCATTTGTAATATCCTCTTTGTTCGGTCGACCTTATTGTAATCTCCAATGATCTATTTTGTATATAAGGATTGTTGATGCCTTGGCAAAATGTAAGTGCAAGTGTGAAGCAAGAAAAGTGTGTGAACAGGTTCAACAATCTATAGAGCAGTTCAGTGACTGTAGCAGAGAAGAAAAGGCAATAATAAGTTTGTTGCTAGTGTGGGCAGTGTTATGCAAATCCAATGCATTAACCAGTGAAAATATTTATATCTACTTCAAAGGAGAATAAGTACTTTAAGACGAGTCTTGAGTATTTGAGTTTGTTCTATATCTTGCTACATTAGCAGTAAGCCTTTGTATACAAGTCTAGAGCAATGAGCTCCTATTTGTAAGACAATGAGCCTTCTTCATTATTCACATTCATTGTTGTATTGGCAATGAGCCTCTGATTGGTATTCTAGAGTAGTGAGCTCCTAATCTTTTGTAATCAGATTATATACTTCAGTGAATTGTTTTGTGGGCAAGTTCTCAGTGTGGTTGTTTTCCAGTTTGGGTTTTCCACGTATAAATCTTGGTGTTCCTGTGTTGTTGGTTTAGTTCTCTACTTGCATACTAGTTTTAGTGATTGTTACTAGAGTTAGCTATTGGAGTTTTTGTTTTATGCATAAGAAAACCCCCATAATTTGTTTAACTAAAAGTAGGCCCCTCAAAAAATGTAAGATAAAATTAGAAGTTGTTTAAAGATTGGATGCCAAAATTGTTTTCTTTCTAACTCACGAATATATTTACATTTTTTTGAACTATTAGCGATCTAGACATCTTAACTTTTTATGAACACTTGAATACCCTTGAAATTATAATAAATTTCAAACAAAAGTTTGTAAAATTTTGATATTATAGGTGAAAGTTCTACCCTATTCAAATTTGATACAAAATAATGGACTTTTGAGGCCTAAAAATAGTCGAAATGGTACAATTTTCAAAAACTTATTGACATCATAATGTCACCAATGGAATTGGCTTTCGATTGAAATGCTAATGGTTAAAATTACTAAAAGTTTTAATAGCATAGAGCTAACCACAAAAGTTAGCAATTAACATAGAAAGCTCGAAGTCAATAGGTTGCAACATATATTGGTGGTGGTAACAAATGCTAGCCATACCCCATGGGCAATTAGTGGTGACTAAACCACTTATAAAGCACTCATAGATGAAAAAGATTGAAATAGGCTTAATAGGTTGGATAAGTGAATGTGGGTGACAAGAGGTTGTCGACAAGTGATGGAATTTTGGTCATGCAAGTATTATAGGTAGAGGGTCAACCAAGATCCCAAAGAAACACCAAATCAGGTGTGTAAGATGCATTTCCACCAACAGATGGCTCAATTATTGTTTATAACACCTATGTTAGAGGACAATTGTGAAGTCTCAACCTATGTGGCCAACATTGTGTTTTGTGTCAATCATATTCAAACAAATTTGTTTGCCCAAATATTCTAGATTCTCATTATGCATGAATGAGACACACATCCCCAATCAGACCATTTCTCATACTTAAATTCGTAATGAACTTTTTGCTTGAATCTCTTCCTAAATGTCTTAATATTTGATCCATTGTTAATAGCTAATATGATAAATTCTAAGTGGATCATCTTGCATGATTACATTCCTTTAGATGTTCTATTTTTGCAATTTTCATGTCTTGGTCAAATATCCAAAATAAAGAACCAAAATTTGACTATATTGAGATTGTTGACTTTTGGGCCATCAATGTTTCCCTTACATACATATGTCCGCTAAACCTTAGTGTTCGCTAGTTGATTTTTGCCACCATGTTATTTCAGCGAAGTTTCAATGTTTCCCTTCTATTGGTTCTCAAAACTGCCTATCCCCAAAAGATGCCAAAAGGGAGATGAGGATCTTGGCCAACGAACAAGGTTTAATTGAAAACCCCCTACTCTTTAAGTTCTTCCCTACCAAGCCGGGTGTACCTTCTAATTCTACAAACTTAAATGTAAAAGGGCAGATTTGATTCATCCCATAAATGATTCAAAATATACATTATAACCCAATTTACTTATCAACCCTAACACCTACTTCATCAAAATAAAGAATTGATTGAATAAGGGACCAATCCCTTATCCATTGGGCTGCAGCGTCATCTTTTATCAAGTCATCATGTAACTTCTACGAGACAGTCTAAACCACTTTGTAGACCATCAACCATCAAATTTTGTTAATGCAGTCACATCGAAGACAACCAATTCAGTTGATTTTAATCCCATATATTGAAGCCAATTGAATAGTAAGAATAAGACTTTATCTTCGTTATTATCTACTGATGCTCAGACACATATGTGAGAATTGAAAAACATACACAAGTCTTAAAGATGGTAATTAAATCCTTAATTTAATTATCATGAAGAACTAAACCTAAAAAAGCAAGAATACACCATCCCAAAAATTCAAAAGGACGAAGGTCTGAATATATATATA
>MU224791.1:2493313-2513001 GCA_018584345.1 Thuja plicata
TATATATACCATCCCTCCTTTTTGCTTACCACTATTACTATTTATACCTTCTACCAAAATGGTTGTGGTTTCCTCGAAGAGGAAGCGACAAGTTTCCAACCGTTTGATATGTCATTTTCAATAATTACATCAAAACTAACAAAATTCCACAACCCTACGATTCCATGTAAAGCAACGCTTTCATCTTCAAAACATCCACCAATCGTCAAGACACATGTTGCTCAAGATATCCTCAAGTTGGTCCTCGTACTTAGTCGATTCCATCCCGAAATCTGCAAAAGGAGCTCGAAGCTCTACTTTATCTCGTTCCTTTTCAAGCTCAACCATGTCACTCTAGTATGTAGCATAGCTAGTAGAAAAATTCCAAGCGGCCGCCATGAGACCACTAGAAATATCAGTTTGTTCATGTTCCTCCTCCCCATTCAAATCAGGCTACACTACATGGGCACCTCCTGAAGATCCTCATTTTGCTTGCTTTCTTGTTTGTAATAAGGTGCATACATGAGATCACCCTTGTGTGTGCTTGTTTTTTGGGGTCTTTGATGTAAGGTGAAGGACCTAAGGTGAAGTTATAAACCTAGGTTCTTGAAACCATGGTTAGACCTTGTTAGTTGTTGTTTTGTGTGTCTAGTTAGAAGTTATATTTCTAAGTCCTTAGTTAGGTCCTAGTCATGTGTTGGACCTCTCCCACACCTTGGGAGGTCGGTAAGGTTGCCTTTTACCCAAATTAGAAACTCTGTCATTTATTACCAAAAAGTTGTCTTTTTGCAAAATGTTGCATGAGCAACTTTTACAAAATGTTGTTCGGTATATGACAACTTCTTTGTAACCGACCTCACCCAACTTGAAACTTCTGAAATGCTTGGAGGATGTTATTAGATGAGACGATGCCTTCCATGAAGGTAAGAACACAGAGTGTACGAAGTTTGATGTTTGAGCAAGGAAATAGAAGAGTGTTTTGAGTCATTTCTGTATGGTACGGCCCGGTACGGATTCATTTGGAAGATCAAGTTGCAGAAGTTTGTAATGCCTTGAGTCTACTAACCTTTCCAGTTGATTTGAGGTGTTTTTGTTAAGTTAGTAAAAAGTAATCGAATTTACATTCTTGTTGTCTGAGAAACCAAAGCTCTACTGGGCCAGTCTCAAAGATGTGATCCTAGCAAGAGCTTTATCTAGTGGATCTCCTCGGCCACTTGGAAAATGCTAGCTAGGATCATGGTCTTTAGGAATTCAGAAGCTCAGGCTCTCACTCTTAGTCCTTTTTTTAAGATCAAGCCTTAGGCTAATTATCCCTATGTAATTAGCCTAGCCTGTTAGTACAGTCACATGCATGTGCAATATATGAGTTGGGGGATCGAACCAAAGGTGTTTCTAGACTAAATTGGGGTAGGGGAATCCATCCAAAGATCTGCATTTCATCCATGAACCCACCTCCTATCACTTGCCTAACAAACCAAGCCTAAACTAGCTAATTAGGTTTGTGTGTTTTGTGAGAGCTTAGGGGTGCAGGAGTGGAGTGAGGTGTTAAGGCTTTGGGAGGTTTACAAACTCCATAAAGGGTATCTAGAAACCCTATCAGATCTTTTAGATCCCACTGTCACAAAGAGTTAAGTCTCAAAAACCCATTGGTTAGGGCTACAAGGAATCCTAGGCTATTTGGGGTTCGACTAACCTTGGGTCTTCAAGACCAAAACTAATGGTGGATTCTTGGTCTCTAGGGTCTGTGAAGAGTCTTCAATCCCTTAGGATAGAATTTTGAATCCACTGGTGAAGTTTTACACCTTATTGTGTGGTTTAGGGAAAGTGTCCCTAAAGGAGAAATTGCTTTGTTCCATAGTTTGATTTAAAGAACCAAGAGAGAACAAGGGAAGCTTATTGACCCCTTGGACAAGTCAAGAGACACCCTAAGAAGACTTATGTGGAGTTGGATTGATTCAATTTGGATTTTGAAAAGGTATCAAAGAGCTAGGGCCCATTAAGGTCTTCTTGCAGTGCTCTCTGCATCACTACAAGATAGGGATCTTCATTTGATGACCCTTCAATTATTGGTAACCCCATCATGTTTATCAAGCTTTCTATGACAAATAACCAATTTAGGAGCCATTATAAAGAATTTTATTGCCAACCTTATGTCAGCATTAATGCGAAGGAATGTTTTGCACAAGACAACTCCTCGGAAATGAAAGTCATGCAGTTACAACTCATCAGTTCGTGACATGTCACACACTTGCCATTGCATTCCATCCCGTGATGGTGTGATGCATTTAATGTCACTCTTTTCATCACGGCGTCTAGGCTTCTGTAATATCCAAGTGGTGATATGTCGTCTTATCAATTTAAATTTGCACCTTTAAGTTTCCAACCATTGCACTCCATTTGTCAAGATAATCATGTCTTCGCAGTATCGTTGTACCTAGCATTTCCGCAGTGTGAAACCTTCAACATCGCCATTTCGCAATCTCTAAAAAATATGGCTTGCGATTCTGCCTTGTCCCTTTCATACTCCAATTCAAACATGTTGCTCTGGTAGCTGGCATAGTTGGTTGGAAAGTCCCAAGCAGCGGATATAAGATTGTTCAGAATATCTTGGTGGTCTTCCTCCATTTTGCTACTAAGTTTTATAACAAAAACTTTCTCTGTGAATAATGTTTAATCCCTTGGGAATCTTGCGCCAAATCTCTGATCAGAACTTCACACAAATTCATTAATATCTTTTAAATGCAAGATAATACTCCATAAGGTCTAGGTGGCGGTATCATTGTCAAATCACATTAATGACAAAACTAAGGCATATCGCTATTTCGTACCACCCGTCATCTTGTGATAAACCTGTTGGAATACTCAAAGCTTCTCATGCAAGACATGAACTATCGCAATGTTGCATCTCCCAAAAATACCTTTTGCAAAATGGTGTCATAATATCAATGTTGTCGCTATTTCGCAAGTCATGATTTCTGTGTTATGCCAAACAATGCTCAACAACAATTTTTGATTTTGATTGCCAATCTTTAAAAGAATTCAGTTATCTCAAAAATAGCTCCAACACCTTCCACTCATGTCATTTCTTCATATCTCTAATCTTTGAAGTTCGAAGGCTATTTTGCCTAAGTGTTTCGTTTATCATCTCTTAGGACTGGCAATGTTCTTATTTTCATGTTGTTCCTTTTATTTTTGGATTTTCAATCCCTCACATTTCCCTTAGCCATTTTCAAGTTCTTCTAAGTCCTTCAAACTTTTGAGATTTCTCGTGCCTTCCTAGCTTTCTATCAATCCTCAAGACACTAAAGCTCCATCATTCCACCAATGACGCCATCACCCCTTTGGACTTTCATAGTTTCTCTTTCTCCCATCCCACCAACAAGATGTTTGATGGATGCCTAAGGTCCAATGATTCTACAGTTGGCCGAAAATAGTTGGCACATGTCCTTGGTCCAACTTATATGTGATGCAACAGTTGACCAACAACTTGGTGCTCGATAAAATATTTGTATTAGAGTATCAATAGTTTCCTTGTTTCTCTCCAATGTTTGATGATTCAATGAATAGGTGGTGGCCCAATGCTCCAAAGGTTCTTTGCTTTGTTTTGTCCAGGGTTTGTGAATTTAATGCTTCATCATTCAAGAATCCAATAAAGTGAGGCAATTATTTTAAAGACAGTAACAACACAATGACACGCTTCACCACCTACACTACCAACTCAAATTAATGGTGATGGCTCATCCAACTACCAAAAGTAAATGTAGAATTCCTCCATCAATCTATAACGTTCATTTGAGAAAGATTCATCCGAAAATATGGATCTTGCAAGTGCTACAATGTCATGGATGATAGCTTTGTCCTAGACATATGTTGTGTGTTATGAGATTCAATTATAAGCAAGTCATTATTCCAACATAGTAGTATTAGAACTTCCAATGTATAAATCATTAAAAGCTAGTTCTAGACAGGCAGTGAAAGTTGCAAAATATCTCGAGGCACTATGTAGCGTGTGTTGCAAATGTAATGTCTCCAGAATCATACATTCATGTTCACAGTATTTCTGAACAATTTTATATTCCTCTCAATATGTTTAGTGTTGTGAATGTAAATCTTGTCTAAGAACATGATGCAATAGCGTCCCAAGAGAATGACAATCAACATTAACCGAAAAAACGGTTGAGTTCGATTTTTATTTGTTTCAATTTCGATTTCACTCTCAGTGTTTTGTTTGAAGCAATTTGTTGTTGAGTGTAGT
The DNA here is from genome assembly GCA_018584345.1 of Thuja plicata. Lineage (NCBI taxonomy): Eukaryota > Viridiplantae > Streptophyta > Pinopsida > Cupressales > Cupressaceae > Thuja > Thuja plicata. The sequence goes on from MU224791.1 coordinate 2,497,548, forward strand.
GTCACTGTTGTCATTTCCACGAAAAGATATAAAGCAATTTCCTTTCATTAAGAAAAATGTTTTGACACATGGTTTTGGTAATTGGGAAAAGAAAGAGACCACGTAGGAGAGAAGATCAAATGAAGAATGTGTAAGGAAGAGCAATGGGTGCGCTGGAATGAAGAAGTTTGAATAGAAGCTTGAGAGGCATGATTTGCACATGAGCCTAGAGGTCTTGGTCTCAATTTATATAATACGCACCAAGAAAAGAGCACCAAGGCAACACATTATATAGTCATTTGATAGTGCTAGAAGGAAGAAAAAAAATGAAGCAATGAGGTTAGTAGAAATAGATCTGCATTGGTAGGCGTAAGGGAAGAGAAAAGAAGAGGGTGCAGCTTGGACGAGAAAGCCAAGTTGGAAATTAAGAGTTGAAGAGTGAATTTTGTTTACGAAGAACATGTGTAGCACAAAAATAAGGAATAAACAACTCTGGAGTATAAAGGAATTACATGACATGTAAAAATAAATTGGTGGTGCCAATTTACGTGTGCAGTAGATGTCAAAAACATAAAGAAACAATGGAAATTTTGCAGATTTAAAAAATAAAAAATAGAGTAAGTCTCTAAAAGAATTAACAAAGAGGAAGAAGATGAGTTTAAAGGGACCTGTGATTTTAGAGGGACGTGTAAGTCTTTGTTGTTGTTTTGATCAGAATTGTCTTGCTAGAAGTTTATTTCAAATTTCTTTAAATTTACAATTTAACTCTATATGTAAAGATTGATATATAGAATATATATTGAATATATTTGTATAAGAATAATTCTGAATATCAATTTCTCTCTTAAATATATTTCCCACTGTTTATACTATCATTGACTTTCTGCAACTGTCGAACAGCATGTATATTCTTTATTATTACCAAGTAATAATATTGGCAAGTATGATTTATCGATCTGCTAATAACACTGTCATATTTCTGTGTGTTTGCATTTAGACCGATCGGCAAATATATCTATGAAGACTTTAATGAAGTCATGTTCATGAACTAGCATGACTCCACGCCATGTCCGTTCATGGACATGACTTATCAACCAAAGCGGTCTCGACAATATCATTAGTTAGACAATATATTTGCTTAGTCATTTAGACAGACAGTCTTTTAACCGATTAGAATATAAGCACTTTATTATATTAAGAACCATTAATTAATTAATTATTTATATATATATATATATAATCTTAACAATAATATAATGATTCTTCCTTTATTTATACAATATATATTTGAGCTTTATATATTATCCGACTGATGCTATAATCATTAACAGTCTTAAAGAGAATTAACAAAGAGTAAGATGAGTTTGAAAGGGAGGATGAGATGGGTCATGAGACTTATGATAATTTCATTTTTGGAACAATATCGGGAATAAGTGGAAAATAGGAAACTCCGTGAAAATTTGGGAAAGATCCAAGCTAGCTTAGGTGTATTGGAAAGAGAGATTGAAATGGAAGAGAGAAGATTAGAAGAGTTATGGGAAGAAGTGAATCCCCTTGAAAGAGAAAGTTGCAACCCTTGGATAGAAAGAAGATGAGAGGAGAAGAATATAAGAGCAATGCACACAAGTGCAGATAACACAAATAAAAAGAAGAAAATTTATGAGACGAAAGAAGAGAGGAGAGAGGAGAAAATGGTCAATGTGGACCATCAGTTAGTGAGTGAAAGAAGTTAGTGAATGAAAGAAGAGAGAGTAAAGGAGGTGATGATACTTCACGGGTTGAGGTAGAAGAGGAAGAAGTTCCAAAAGTGGATGTAGAGGGTCCTAAGTTTGATATGGGATATGAGTAGGATGAGAACGATTCCCTACTAAAAGACGAGATGAGAATGATAAAATGATTTATTGAAGATCCTAAGTTTGATATGGGATATAAGGAGGATGAGATCAATTCCCTGCTAAAAGAAGCGATGAGAATGATAGAATGGTCTATTGAAGAAGAAAGGATAGATTGTAATGTCCCCAAAGTGATAGAGAATAAATTAATTGAGTTAATTAATTATATTTGGGTTCTGATCGATTTAGTTTATCTCGGGCCCATCTTTTATTTTAGCGTAGGTGTTAGTGTTGCCATGTCGGCTTTATTTGTACACCTCGGGAGTTTGTCCAACAGGTATTTATGACCGGCGTGTAGGATGTATTTCTCATGTTGAGTTTTGATATCTTATTTGTAATTGCGAATTCCTGGTGGGATTCTGCTCTCTGCCATTTCAAAGGTGAAAGACCCTCCCTATTTGGTATTTTTGCAGTTTCGGTGGGATTCAACCCTCACCCTACTCTGCTTGATCCTTGGTTCCGGATCTGGCAAATCTGAAGCTTTATCTATTATTAATATTTCCTCTTGCAAGTACTTGTTCCTGAATTGTGTGATGGTACGAAAGTCCCCTACGATATATATATATATATAATAGATCTGACCATACCGAAGGCTGGAGACCCCCTCAGACACCATTCTGCATTGTACGGCCTTCATCTCTCAGGGCACGACCCTCACCTTCATTTTGTATGGCCTGCATTTCCTACCATACTGCCTGCCATTCATTCCGTACGACCTGCACTTCCTACCGTACAGCCTGCACCATCCACCCCATACGGCTGACAACTCCCTACCGTACGGCCTACATCATCCACTCCGTACGGCCAGCCCTCTCCCACCGTACGGCCCTCAGTCTGACCCGTACGGCCAATACACTACCGTACAGCCAGCTTCCCTCTACCGTACGACCTACCTATCTACCGTGCGGCCAACCATCTTCCACCATACGGACAATCTGATCACCGTACGGCTTGCAATTTCTGTACGCTAGAGGTTAGGAACCATACAGTCAGTCCGCCCAGGGTTTGGAACATTACAGTGGTATCAGAGCTGGTGATCTTGCCATCCTATTGGGATGATTGAGAGATTTTCAGATCTGAATCACACTATGGCACCCAGTAGCAATGGAGAGTGGTGGTTTAAGGCACTACAAAAGATAGGAAAGGAACTCAGTGATGGTATTAACCTTCCTCTAGATATATTGGAAGTTTGTTTCGGTAAGGTGGACCAATCACCTTCAAAATTCATACAAAAGATCCTTGCTCCAATTAAGGTCGCCTTAAAACAACCCAGTTTGTTGAGACACCGTGACAATGAAATCAAGTTGGCCGCTGCAGCATGTCTAAGTGAGATTTTGAGAATATCGGCTCCTCAAGCACCATACGACGATGAAACCATGATAGAGATATTACACTTGATCGTTGACATCTTTCAGAGCCTGGATGGCATTAGTAATGATCCAGTTGGCAGGAGATTTATAATATTGGAGAGTTGTGCGAAGGTAAAAGTAACCTCCTCTTAGATCTAGATTTGCAAGACTTGATCCATGATATGTTTCATCATTTCTTAGTCGCAATCAAGGAACATCATGATACTAAAGTTTCGGTTGCTATGGAGAGCCGTATGATTTCGTGCATTGAAGAGATGAAGGAAATATCCCAACCTGTCATATCTATGTTATGGGTTGTTCACAAACTTGAGTGTGTTCCTTCTATGGCGGCGTGTAGATTGGTTAATAAAGTATTCAAGCATTGTGAAGAAAAATTAATGTCTCAATTACACAAATGGGAGAAAGTTGGTGACGACATGTCGAATGATGCATTACATAAGGAGGATGAAGTCATGATCACAGGGTCCCAGTCACATGAGGATTTGCAGATGCAGGTGAGATTAGAGGTTCCAGACCATTCTTGGGAAATGATTGAATGGCATGATGACAAGGGTGCGAGCAATCTGGGCTTCGATGTGATTGATGATAGGCAACATAAGGAGATCTCGGCCCAAAGGGAGGCTCGGCCCGAAGGAGATCTTGGCTTGAAGGAGATCTTGGCCCGAAAGAGGTCTCAGTCTGAAGGAGATCTCGGCCCGAAGGAGATATTGGCCTAAAAGAGATCTCGGCCCGAAGGAGATCTCGGCCCGAAGAAGATCTCGGCCCGAAGGAAGACTCTGCCCGAAGGAGATCTCGGTCCGAAGGAAGTTTCAGCCGGAGGAGATCTTGGCCCGAAGAAGATCTCAGCCTAAAGGAGATCTCGGCCTAAAGGAAGACTTGGCCCAAAGGAAATCTCGGTCCAAAGGAAGACTGGGCCCGAAGGAGATCTCGTCCTAAAGAAAGGCTCGATCTGAAAGAGGTCTTGGCCCGAAGGAGATCTCGGCCTAAAGAAAGGCTCGATCTGAAAGAGGTCTCGGCCCGAGGGAAGACGCAGTCCGAAGGAGATCTCAGACCGAAGGAAGATTCAATAGAAGGTCTTGGCCAGAAGGAAGCCTCGGCCCGAAGGAGATCACAGTCGGAAGGAGATCTTGGCCCGAAGGAGACCTCAGCCCGAAGGAGGACTCAGCCCGAAGGAGACCTCGGCCCGAAGGGAGACTTGACCCGAAGGAGACCTCAACCCGAAGGAAGACTCGGCCAGAAGGATACCTCAACCCGAAGGAGATCTCGACCCAAAGGAAGTTTCGACCTAAAGGAAACCTCGGTCCGAAGGAAGGCTCAGTTCAAAGGAAGACTTGGTCCGAAGGACTCGGCCCGAAAGAGATTTCAGTTCGAAGGCAACTCAATACTACCATACAGTTTAGGTCCGACACAAAAGTTGTCTTCCAACCTGTTCCTGGTTACCGTAAGACATACCCCCTCGGAACTGTACGCACGTCAACTTCCATCCGGAGGAGCAGCAACCTTGGCATCTTGAACATGTGGCAAACCATAACGTCGTATGATGAAATCAGTACTGTACGATCTGACATTGACGTTGCAAGGCAACTTTCATTCCTGCGACAGAGCATATCGGTAGGAACAGAAGGAATGTCTGGAAGGGAATGCCTTGGGGCAACTGCTTGCCAGTGTTGAGGTGGAATTTCAGAGGTGGCAATATGCAGGCCATGTTAGGGACAATCTACAGGAGAGCATGGATAATACTCTGGAGTCACATAGACAGAATCATGGTTCTCGAACACATCCTTCAAGGGGTGGTGAAGAGACCGACTCTACAGATGGATGTTTGCAGTTGTGTGAATTTGGTGATTGCCCTCTGGTTAGGCATGAGACCAGCCTGACCACATTTTCTTCATATGAAGGACTTCCGCGTAGACGCAACAAAATCTACTTGCACAATATCGATGGTGAGTATCATAGCTTGAAGGCTTTGGATCTGAGTGTCGATGTGGTTTATGTTGGGCTTTTATGGGATCCTAGTGACTTCAGACATGGCAATGTTTATATCAAAGTGACAAAGCGGAAGCTTGATGATGGTTTACTCGTCCCGACTAAATCCAGCTATGTGCATGTGATCCAGAAGCAGCACAGAGATTTCAACGGATACTACGACCAACGTCCGCGCTTGGCTTGGGATCTGAGCTTCGATGTACTTGATGAATGGCTTCAGTGGGATCCCGGTGACTCTGGGCATGGCAACATTTATATCAGAGTGGCGCAGCGAAATCTTGATGGAGCTTTACTCTTCTCAATTACTTCCAGATGCATGCGCATGGACATGATGCGGCATGGGGGTTTCAATGGATACAGTTATCAATGTTTGCGCTTAGTTTGGGATCCTGGAGTTTTGATGACGCATTGCTTGAGGGCAAGCAATCTTTGGGCAGCGAGGATTTGTAATGTCCTCAAATTGATAGATAATAAATTAATTAAGTTAATTAATTATATTTGGGTTCCAATCAATTTAGTTTATCTTGGGCCCATCTTTTATTTTAGCGTAGGTGTTAGTGTTGTCATGTCGGCTTTATTTGTACACCTCGGGAGTTTGTCCGACGGGTATTTATGACCGGCGTGTAGAATGTATTTCTCATGTTGAGTTTTGATATCTTATTTGTAATTGCGAATTCCAGTTGGGATTCTGCTCTCTGCCATTTCGGAGGTGAAAGACCCTCCCTATTTGGTATTTTTGCAATTTCGGTGGGATTCAACCCTCACCCTACTCTGCTTGATCCATGGTTCCGAATCTGGCAAATCTGAAGCTTTATCTATTATTAATATTTCCTCTTGCAAGTACTTGTTCCTGAATTGTGTGATGGTACAAAAGTTGCCTACGATATATATATAACAAATCTAACCATACCGAAGGTTGGAGACCCCCTCGAACACCATTCTGCATTGTACGGCTTTCATCTCTCAGGGCACGACCCTTGCCTTCATTCCGTACGGCATGCACTTCCTACCATATTGCCTGCCATTCATTCCGTACGGCCTGCACTCCCTACTGTACGGCCTGCACCATCCACCCCGTACGGCCTACAACTCCCTACCGTACGGCCTGCATTATCCACTCCGTACGGCCAACCATCTCCCACCGTACTGACAATCTGATCACCGTACGGCTTGCAGTTTTTGTACGCCAGAGGTTAGGAACCATATAGTCAGTCTGCCAGGGGTTTGGAACATTACATAGATGAAGAGAGGAAACAGATGTAGATTAGAGAAAACAAATGTCATGACTGTATTAACATTCTTGAGAATACCAGTAACAGAGAAGATGGAGCAATGTGTCAAGTGGATGACATTCGTAAAGAAGAAATTTTCATTGCTAAGTAAATTGGTCAGGAGGATGTAGCAGTGGTTGGTCCTTTAAAGGACTTGAAGAAATTGAAAGAAAAGATGGAGCAAAGTGCAAGACAAGAAATGGAAACTGTAGATTTCCATAATGCTCGAGTGTGGATTGCTATTCAGATGTTGCAAGAGGAAGGTTTGTAGGATGTTCATACAAATGCAAATCAATGGAGATAGACGAACTAGAGTAGGTCTAATCCCATAGTGAGGAAAAGAAAGAAGATATTTTACACGAAGGATAGATTGCAATGAGTTAACTCTCATAGTAGAGGAAGATGAAGCTTGGATGTGGTGGAGATGGTCAGTTCGTAGTGGATTAAATTCCACAGGAAGGTAATGAAGATGGATAAAGTTTTGAAGGAAGTCAGCGTAAAACTGTAAGCATAAAAGAAATTGGTGAGGAACAAATTTGGCAAAAGCCAAGAGGAGTTGTTCCAACTAAATGTTGGAAGAAATAGAAGTGTTGTGAGGTAATCAAATCATTGGTGGAGTTTGTTGCGGGTTGTTATCAATCTAGAAGGGTGGTTCAATCACTCAACTCCACTTTTTGAACTATGATCGCAAACTTCTTTCTCAGTAGGTTTGCTATAGGAGCATCACAAGAAAATGACAATCAACATCCACCAAACAAAAGCTCAAGTTTGATTTCTTTTTGTTTCAGTCTTGAATTCACTCTTGGTGTTTTGTTCGAAGCAATTTGTGGTTGAGTGTTGTGTCATTGTTGGCCTTGCCCTGACAAGATAGAATGCAATCTCCTTTCAATTATTAAATAAAACGGTTTGGAACTTGGTTTCTGGCAATTGGGAAAGAAAGAAACCACACAGTAGAGAAGATTGAATGAAGAATTACCAAAGATAGCTATTTGTTTTCCAACCCTCCAACCTCCAAATACAATTAGCAACTAGTTTACTCCATAGATTGGTTTTGCTCGCTCCTACAAAGGGTGGTATGCCCAAAAACTTCCCGCAATTTTACCTCCAAAATCCTTGAAATCTTAATTTGGACTATTGAAACACAAAACCTCTAATTTGTGCCAATTGATCTACAGACCAGAGGCTCCATTGTATTTGTCTAAGGTGGAACAAATCACCCTTGCCTCTCTAAGGGAGGCTTTTTCCCATAAGGAGAATGTCATCAACAAATTGAAGATGCATGGCAAAACAACTCCCACAACCACCTTCACTCCTTTCCATCTACCCTCTGATCGGACTTTGGAAATAAGTCTCCCCAACGCCTCCACCATAATAATTAATGAAAAAGGGACAAGGGATCCCCTTGCTGAATGCCTCTTGAAGTTACAAAGTAGCCTTGAGGACTTCCATTAACTAGCACAAATACAAATGGGGTGGTAATGTGGCTCTTAATCCAATCCACCCACGCTTTCACAAAACCAAAATTCTCTAAAACTTTGAGCAAAAATCTTGTCTTCTTGACCATAAGCTTTCTTTATGTTCATCTTGACAAGCATCCTATCAGTTTTCGCTTTCCTAATAGTGTGGATTGCCTCATGTGCTATGATAATACCCACTTTGCTCCTCCTATGTGATCTCTTTCAAGACTCCTTTTAACCGGTTAGTCATCACCTTGGCTATGACGTTGTACACAATGTTACAAAGAGGGATTAGCCTAATTTGCAAGAGTGAGCGAAATCAAGGTGCTATTCACCTCTCTCGACATATAAGAATTGGCTCTAGACTCTCAACCACCTCCCATAAATCATGTTTGATTGCCTATCAAAATTTCTAGAAAAAGGATGGAGGAAAGCCATCAGGGTTCGGGCCCTTATCTCTCGCCATGGAGAAGAGAGCCTTTTTAACCTCCTCTATTGTAGTTGACCTCAACAAATCCCTGTATGAGATTGTATGAGGTAAGAGCTCCCAAACCTCTACACTGTCCAATACACCAATCTAAATGTCAGGGGCCAACAGGTTTTAAAAACAAATATTGCTTCATAGTTGATCTCATCTCTTTTTTTCACGATCTTTGCATATTGATCTTTAATCTCAAAGACTGTATTAATGTATCTCCTAGCTTTTACCGAACTATGGAAGAACTTAGTGTTCCTAATGCCTTCCTTCAACCAACATTCTCTGGACTTTCATCTCCAATATATCTCCTCCCTTGCAAAGATCTTAGTTAGTTGCTAGTATAAGAATTTCTCCCCGAGGAATTCCTTTTCACTCATACCTTTCTCAATAATGATTGAATTAAGCTTCTCCACTTTGTGCTTCTCTTCGAAAATGTTCTTAAAGTGCTCCCTATTCCATTCCTTCAATTTGCCTTTCAAGTATTGCAACTTTCTAACAAAGGTAAAAGCTTTGTTAACATTAATCATTGGAGCCTCTACCCACTAAGTCACGATGAGATTGTGGACACTTTCATTGCTAACCCACTTTTTTTCAAACTTGAAAGGGCATTGAATGGGGGCAACATCATGCTGCAAAATGAGTGAAATAGGGAAATGGTCTAAGCTCAAATAAGGAACAATGGAGGCCTTAAAGACCACTGGAAACTCGGACCAATTCCCACCCAGTAGAAACCTACCCAATTTCTCAGCAATTCTAGCAAGGCCAACTCTCCTATTTCTCCAAGTAAAGGTACAGTTTTGGGGACACTTCAATTAGGCCATTGGAGTCATTAATGTTTTGAAACTCAAAATGGTTCGAGCCGAGACCCCCACACCTCCCAAATTTTCGTTCAGGGCCCTAGTAGCATTAAAATCTCCCCTAGTGATAACCAAATATTTTTTAACCCCTTGGATTATTGAAGATAACTGGTTCCAAAGCTCTCTCTTCAACCATATGTATTCGAAAAGAAGAATTGTCTACTACTAGTAATAGACCATACCTAAAACAGTTGTCAGTGCATGTCTTGAGCCATAACCTCCGCCTTGATACTTTGTACTTTCCACATAATACCCAAACCACCTACAACACCATCAACCTCCACAAATGCACCACTTTAATCTTGCCTCAAGCACAAGAAAAGACGAATGTCCTCCTTACCCAGTTTAGTCTCTTGAAGCATCACTATATCTGAGCGATTCTTATCAAAACACCACTTGATTTTCACGATGAGTTTCTTTGACCACTGGCATTACTTGCTAGTTCAAGAAGAGCTTTCTTGGATTTCCTTCCTCTTGACTGTTTTTCCCCCATCTTCACTTCAACGTTAGTGGAATGGGCCTGAACATATTGTCCTCTTCTCCAAGATGTCCTCTTTTCCATCAAAATCTAGCAAATCTTCCTCATCAGAGCCTAGTTCAATCTGACCAACCACCTCCTCAACCTACAGGGGCTTCATGCCTTGTCCATTAATGTAAGGACTTTTGTTGGCAAGTGAAGAATTATAATTGGAGAAAGAAAGGTGTCGTTGACCTGAACCGACCAACCCCTTCTACAACTTATGTTGTTGAAGTGGACTTTTCCTAACATAGACCTTAGTTGATAGATCGAACTTGTTATATGCCAACACCTCATCACCATTGTTGCCTTGGACCTGCAAAGGAGAACCATTTTCTAAAGGTCACTTTACCCCCGTTTCCGTCAATAAAGTTGAGTGGTATCTATTCTGGCTACCTTCAAACTCCACTTGGACCTTTGAGAAACATCCCCCTATGACAACATTCTCCTCCAAGGTGTTAAGTTTCTCTGTGGGAGTAGTAGTCATCACTGCATCCTTGACTGGAGGCGTGAACTGATCAGAAACTTGCACCTCCTTAATCATGCCTTGTCATATGTCACATTCAATTTTGACTTGTAGAATTGAACCCTGTTGAGAGACCCAGAGGCAACTCATAGGATCTCCTTCCTTCTCTTGACCTTTCTGGTTAATTTGAAGAATGTCTATCCTTCCTACATATTTTACATGTGACAATGATCTCCTCAACTTCTATTTTTTGCCTCCATACCCCTTCATTAGACCACATTTCGATCTCCTTTGGAAGAGGAGAGGAGGGAACTGTTTTCACATAATACATAGCCTCACATACACAATAAATTCTTTCTTTTCTAACACTTCATTCGCTTTCACATATCGAACTAGCTTATTACCAATATGTTAAAAAGTCGTTAGCTTCAAATTCTCCTGAGGTAGGTTATAAAGACAGATCCAAATGGGCACCTCCTCAATTTCTGCCTGAGACCAATCTTTGATATAAATCCCACACCTCCCATAAGGAACAACCCATTATTTAGAATCCAAGTTTTGTCTTCAAGGCAATTACAAGTCACCAAACAGAACGCATTTGGCAAGGTTTTGAGTCTTGCAATGTCACCCCAAGTATCCATACACCATTTTTTAGCCTAAGAATAAGTAGGCCAAGGCCTTGCCCGATTCATGAAGAATGCATGCTCTAAGCATCTTGACTGCATACTTCTAGTCCTCATCTTCTATATGCAAAGAGATCAATCTGTGTTAATTAGTTTGACTGTCTACCTTTACCAACTACTGCTAACTTTGGGTTTCCTTCGACCTCAACAACTTCTTTGCAATATTAGAGAAGTTGACTTCCCTACCCAAAACCACATTCTCATAACCCCATTGGAGGCATTCTTTCCTGAGAGAAAAACTTGATTCGCGACCTCCATTATCAAGGCCCATCTTTCTTTTTGAATTCTCCCAAGTCAATATTAGAGAAGTTGACTTCCCTACCCAAAACCACATTCTCATAACCCCATTTCCTTTGAGGCGTTCTTTCCTGAGAGAAAACCTGACTCACGACCTCCATTATCAGGGCCCATCCTGCTTTTTGAATTCTCCCAAGTCTTGTTTGATGGTCACCAACGTAATCCCCGACTCTTTTGGATCCCCTGACTCCTACTCGCAATCCTATGATGGTCACCATTGTTACTATTCTACGAGCTATGCCTATGTTGCCTCTCCATCCCATCCATTCTAGAAATATCCTCAGGTATTATCCTTTCCAAACTGATAAGAGAGATTGTGGTGCTGGATATGTTTGATAGTTGTGTTGGAGTTCAATTAAAAGACAAATAGTTTGTAAGAGAGTAATGTGTGAGTAAAGAGCTACAAAAATTAAATGAGCAGGTGCATCAAAACATGGCAATGAATTAAGTACAATTACAAACATTATAATGATCATTAAACATTTACATAAAAATCTATGCAATTCGATTATGGATAACTAAATGTATTTCCAAATAACACTCATTTGATGTATCATTGTGCTTCGTCATAGTTCTGTATTTATTTTCATTGTGTGCCCTCTATCAGCTCAACTCTATTACCCATAAATAGGTACGAGTCTAGAATAGTTTGGCTCAACCAATCATTAACTAAAAACAATCATTAAATCGGTCTTTTTAGTTCCAATTCATGTGATTCACGATTTCACCAATTTATGGGGAATAGCCTTCACAAATCTTTGTGAATTGTGCATCTTGCCTATGCCTTGTACTCATTGCAAAGGCATCAATCGGCTATAAAGAGGTAGTAGGATAACTAGTTGCTCTTGTGCTCATTGACAAATCTTTAGAGATTAAGACAAACTTGAAGTGTAGAAGGGTTAACCTACTCTCATTGAGTTGACTTTAAATCCTCCATAGCTCTGTAGATGAATTAATTTCGTTCAGATGATGGCAACCCTGGCCTTCTGAGTGTGATTCAATTCTAACAAGTGGAAGAACCATTTTGGGACCCAACAAGGGGCATGAAGTTGTGAGATGTATATCTAGGGTGACTTGGTTTGGACTTTCAGCTGCCACACAATCATCACTTTTTGTGTTGTTGGATATCCAACATACTTTTACTGCAACTGGCAGTGGGCTGCATTTGGTTCTAACCTATTTGCATAATATATTGTCAATGATGATGCCGATGTTGGCCTTCATGGTGACATTGATTGCTAATTGTATTATTTTAATATTGAACCGATAAACAATGAATTCAAAATATGCATCATAAACTTCAAGTTTTAATGAATTGATATCAAAGTAGTATACTGTACTTGAAACTCATGATATTTATGACAATTTTGTTTAGCATATACATGATATGTGATATTTTATGTTTAATTCTTGTTTTTAAGTGAAAAATATCTATATATTTATTATTTTCATAAATATTTTGTCTGAACCTCTCAAATATACTCAGCCCCCAAAAACGTTGTACTATGACCAGTGTACTGTACCCACACCTCGAAAAGGATAACTCATAGCAATTTAAATTCCTCTTATTCGTGACCTAGTTTGAACTATATATTGAGGGACTTATGCAAAATATCTATCCGAGCTCCAACTAGTGACACAAATCTACTATTGGTTTCTTCTGTTCTTGATTTGCAAATTATGTTACCTCCTATCCTTAATAGGAGGGTTAGAATATTAGCAAATTTTCATGAGCTTTTGTAATTCAGAAATTTAAAATCTAAAAGGTCAAAAATCAAACTGAATTTTTTAAAAAAAACTGAAGCCGCTCATCTCTGTTAATTGTTAATACCAAACCGCAGAAAAATACTAATAATTTTCTAATTCAAAAGGTTGAGCTATTTTTAAAAATCTATATAATTATTAATATTTTACAACAGAAGCTTCCGATTAAACAAGAAAACTGTTTACTTTCAGGTGACATAATTTTTTTGGTATTTGAATTCTTCTGAAAAATGAAAAAAAATAAACTGTCAAAGTCTTAATGTGAAACTTACAACAGGATTTCTAGCACTACCAAGAATTGTATCAACTTAAAACAGACCTTTGTTTCAGTTTTCAACACCAAAAAAGCAAAACGGGCATTATATCATGATAGGTGATTCATCCCCATGAGGGAGAAACATTGAGTTCAAGTTTCAATTAGTTGTGTTTGTGGGATCGAGCACTAAGGCAAACAGAAACTTTGTTAGGATGACATATTGGCTCCTGCACCCACGGGTTTCCCATCCATTCCTCCCAAGGCCCAACCAATTCTAGTTCACCCCCTCCTATTTCCACTGCAAATGGAGTAAACCAAGGCAGGTCTCTACTGAAACGAGGTTCATAGGATCTGCCAAAAAACCACTCCAAAGGCAGTTCTCTGCTAATTCAGCCAAGCCCCCCCGCTTGCTTCTGTCTCAATGTGAAGTTAGGTAGAGAGGTTCCTGACAAAGGGAGAACCTTTGGGAGAATCTAATGCAGAGGACTATCGTATAACATATATAGTCTAGATCTACTACCCTATATCTACTGCCTAGATCAATATAGTTCTCCCCTATCCATCTGTGTATAGACTTTTCTACTTTTGGTTCAGACATGTTTAGTTTACTATTACCCTTGCAATTGGAAATATGATAAGCTCAAATGCATTGGCTTTGCCTTTCAGAGATGGTAAAAGGCAATTTTTCATTTATAGTGCCTTTGCACATATTAATGTATTTTAATCACATAAACTATTTTGGGTTTAATTTTATAAACAGTTGTAAAGGTGGAAGCAGAAAATTTCCTGATTCTTGAACCTGGAACAATGTGAGCACATAAAAATCTAATTTCAATAATTCAAATAACAAATCAAGAAAATCTTGCTAGCTCCCAGTTATTCATCAAAAATTTAAAAAAGAGTAGAATAGTAATGATACAGGCCTTAAGCAGACAACTGCCACATTACAAAAACCACGCTATCATTAAGATTTAGATAGGGCCATCAATAACAGCGCATGTCTTATCTTTTTCGAAAAATTTTAAACCAAGAGGCAACAAAGCTTACTGTATTCGTCAGGTTGACCCAGATTTGTCTCCCAGACCTACTTTCCATTACAGATTCACTTGACATCTGAGAACTTGCTTCATCAACTGGGTTACTTATCTTTACACTGTTTGAATTCCTTGCAAAAGAGTTCTCACAATTTTTTATTTTGACAGGCTCTCTTAGTTCAGATTTATCTTTCAATCTTGCTATCTCTAAAGCCTTAGGGCAAACTAGGAAACTATGGTCTCCACAGGAATCAATAATGATTCCTGAACCTAAACAGATACTTTCCTTGTAAAATGCTGCAAACTGTCCAACTGCAATTCCTTGATCGTCTTCTGCTAGCCTGACAATGGCAACATCTTGTGTAGTATCATTTGGTTCGGAGAGGTTTCCTTTCACAAGCTCAATATTGCACTCGTATAATTTTGGGCCATGACGTACCTGAACAGTTCAGAAAACTTGTAAGAAGATATACTATTACTGCTCTAAAATCCTTGTACTCTATTTAGTGAGCCAAGTTGAGAAAGACATCCACTTCTTTGTAACATGATTACAGGTGTGTTGAATACACTGTACAGGGAATCTACTTGGATCATCATAAATGTATTTCCTATCTATGGAATATGGTATTACATGTAAAAAAAACATAATAAATGTTATTTGTTTAAACAGTTAGACCATGAGTAAAAAATGTACACCACGAGCATAACAACATGAATAGAATCTGCTATGGCAACTATCATTCTATGAACAAATAGCACTAGCATTGCCCAAAGTGAAACCAAGGTAATCATGTTCATACAAAAATGAAATTATGGGTTTGGATAAACATAATATATTTACAAGAAAAACAATTAACAAAAGAAAATGGAAGCAAAAAATACATACAGAAACATTTTTTGAGCAAATATCCAAAGCATGGAGTCTGTGACTAACCAATTTATACAGAACATTTGATATAGAGCAATAAAAGTTGATGAAGGTAATGAGAAAATGAATCTTTTCGATTCCTTATTTTAGAAAAACAAGCATTTTCCATATGCCTCTCTCTCTCTCTCTCTATATATATATATGTATGTATGTATGCATATGTGTATATATATATATATATATATATATATATATATATATATATATATGAGAGAGAGA
>MU224791.1:2524723-2541102 GCA_018584345.1 Thuja plicata
GTAACACATTGTTAATGTGTTACGATAACCATTAACTAATGGTTATACAAACACATTAATATATCTTACGCACTCTTTCGAAACAGCGTCAGCCTACACGGCTGTGTAGAGGCATGACTCGACGTGGCTTTAGCCAAGTAGAGTCAAGACTCTACACAGTCGTGTCTCATCATTTATATATTAATAATAACAGTATGGGCTGTGAAAGATAATCAATAACAGTGGCATTGTCTTCTCTCAGCAGCATACTAATAATCAGTATTATTATATATATATATATAATATATATATACATAATCAGTAAGAATATATATACAGCATCAACATATTTATCATTCTAAGATTTTCTCTATTACGATCCTAAAAATAACATTATTGTGCATGTAAAACCCTTCGATCAGCTCATGAAATTTCTCTAGTTGTCGCTGTGATAACAAAGAAAGATTGCAGTTAAATAGGCCTCTAAAATTCTCTAGGTGCTTTTCACCAGTCCTGTGTTCAATAGCTGAAAACAGTCCTATAGCTGGTTAGTGTCCCCAATCAGCTCCATATTTACATATGTGGTCAAAGGGTTTTTGCTATCATGAGCCAAAATATGGCTTTAATTAAAACTGAGATGTGACACTTCCCTAGACAATAATAGTGAGAAGATGAATATTGGGTTAAAACCGTCAGATTTTTAACAAAACATTCCTGACCACTCAATAAGTCAATCCATCATCACGATGTATCAATCTGTTATGTTACAGACTAGAGCAGTTGATATAAACAATTCTTGTGGGTACATGATATCCAATGGGACTCAACAAAGAAGAAATTAAAAAGCAATGAATCATTAAAACTAATAAAAGATATTTAGCAGTTGTGACAAATTAATTATAATCATTAAAGCTCAATTTCCTAAGTTGAGAGGGGTAGCGTTCATGTTATAAAGAGCCCCAATAGAGACAATAGGTTGGGTTTATGTCACGAAAGGAGACACATCATTAACAAGATGAGCCCTCTCAACTCAACTTGGGTAATTTAAACTTCATTATTACTAATTCACTTGTTACTACTACTAATAATTTTTCTGTATGCATCTGGGGGATCTGGGGAATGTACTGGAGATGGGGACAAACTATCCCTACTGCATCTCATTAAAAAAGCAGAAATGTCTGGAATATCCTCTATTTAAGATATGCCTGGGGACACCCTGTTGTTCCAGTACAGCTTAGATGATGGCAGGACAGTCCCAGACATCAGACTCATTTACAGGAAAAAAAATACAGTTAAGTGTAAGGATTGTTGTATATATCAACCCGTACACTTACAGTAATTTTATAGAAAAAAGAAAACACAAATAATCTTAATCGATTTGATTTTCAATTTGTGCTTATTTATATTATCTTTAACTTATAAATAACATTAATGCTTTCAGTTGATGATATGATATCATTATCGTGTATCAGATTGATCATTGGATCAACGGAATCTCAATGTGTATTTGTTCTTCCTCTTCCTGATAATAAAACACTGCATGTGATTCGAAACATCAATTAACAAATACACACAGTTTAATCCAAAAAACTTTTGCACTCAAATGTGAATTTGCTTCAGCATTTTGGATTTGACATTTGTATTTACAATTCTTTGTTTTCACATTCTGATCATTAATCATATGATACAAGTTGACAAATGACATTGTCATTCAGTGTTTGATTTACTGAAGATAGATCAAGTTACTAGTATTACATAAATTAAATCTCAATTCTTTTAGTTCAAATATTATTTTTATATAATTTCTAATAGTTTCCTTCAATGATCCTCAAAATCTGCGTAATTGTTTTTTCCATCATTGATAGTGCATCCCCTCACTCACAAATTTTGGGAAACTAGTTATGATTATGAGATTATGAGCAACACTTGGTCTCCTCCTGAGTTGGTGACTTTGGGGAAGACACTTTTAGCCAGGCGTATAAACAAAAATGTGATTTTGACTAAATTATCCAACTTCACAGTGATTGTTTCTTTGGGAAAATGTTGTATTTTGAAAAATTCAGACTTGCTCAGCTCCAGATTTGAGCAATTTCAGTCCAATCAGCTCATTGTCAGAAATAGTTGTGGGTTTCAAATTGGAAGAATGGCCAGTTTGGCTAATCAGTTTGGATATTGGATGGATGGTTGGGTACTAAATCAGTGTTACTGCTTATATTCTGCTTGCACTTATGTTTGGAACGGCAAATTAGTTTTCAGTGACAGTGATTATGGGGATGTGCAAATTGTTGGGAAGGAGTCAGCTTATGATGACTTTCTTGAGCTTACTCCTACAGTACCCTGTTACAGATCCTTTGAAGAGAAATTCTCTGAGGAGTTGACCAGGCTTTTGCAGTATTGGATTGCTCTTCTTACTAGTGATATTTAGGAGACCTCTTTTACAGGTGTCCAGCAAGACTGTGTTTTGAGTAGATGGTGCTGCAGATCTCCTAGGCTGACTTGGGACCCAAGAATCGTATTTGGATTCAGTTTGATCAACATGGGGAATTCGGGACTGAGTGGGCATTGCTTGAGGACAAGCAATCTCTGGGAAGGGGTTTTCTTTTATTTGACCTCCGAAGATAATTGAATGATTAAAATTATGTTGTTGACTAATTAAATTTAATGGCGACTAATTTTAATTATTTTAAAATGTCATTAATAAATTAAATATTGAATCACCTAAGCTTTTTGGTTTATTCATATTTAATTGATTTAGTGCTGGACCATGGTTGTTAAATGACTTATTTTATGTCGATGGAAAATTATAAGTGGGTCACTTTGTTTTTCTCCAGGCTAAAGTTAAATATTAAATAGTGAGGGAAATTTGAAAAGTTTTCTGGAATCTTCCTCGAAGGGTTATAAAAGAGCAGTGGGAGGCTCATTTTAGAATGCTTGGTTTATTGGTTTCTCAGAACTCTCTTGGAGAGCTCTCATAGCTTCAGTATTTCGGTTCAGCAAGCCCTAGGACAAAAAACCTTGGGTTTCGGGTGAATTGGATGGAATCCCATTTCCATCTCTCAGGTGGATTCATTATGGGATTCACAATTGCACTGCATTGTTGGAGGTTTTATCCAGAAATCTCATAGAAGGTTCAACAGCTAGGTATCAAATTTCTCAAGTCTCGTACAGATACAAATTTGTAGGGCTTTGTTTTAAAGCAAAATATTTATTGGAGTTAAGATATGGATGCCCTCTTAAAATATTTATGTTAATGGATAAAGGAAAAAAAAAATTAATTGGAACAGTGGCAAATATTCTAATATTGGTGTAGCTTGTGAAAGGGTGGTCGAGCCATTTATTTGAATAAATTTGTAATTAATACTTGAAGTTGGTAATAGTCGAGCTTTTTAGCTGCACCATGTATATTGGAAGGCACGACTTCAGAAAAGTTTGGGACGCCTTTATGTCACACATTTGGGAGATGTAAAAGGATCTACTTTATCATTGCTTGACGCAAGCCGAAGGGTGATATGAAAAGATTATTATCCAATGATACTATTTTTCTTTAGCTGCTGAGTCTTGAGAATATGTGGGTTACCTTTGCTGGTCCTGGGAAAGATTAAGTCGCTGGGTGCTACTTTTGGGCAGTTCATGGGACTTTTTCTGCTTGTAAAGATCTCCTTGCTGAGCATGGAAATGGTTTTGCTGTCGCCTACGAATTCTTGGAGGACAATTTGTTTTGGAGACACCTTTCTCCTATCAGTGGAGTTGCAGAGAATGGTATGGGGTTTGTATCCTGCTAGGTGTGAAACATAACTGCAAAGCTGAGCCAATTTGTGAACATAAACTAAGGCATGTGAGCACTTCTTGTTTGGGTGACTTGAATGTAAGTGATTGATTGGAGTTTATCACCGAGTTTGGCGATTGACCTGCTTAGTTGAGATGAATTTTACAATGTATGAGGCATCTAAATGAGTATTCTGGAAAATTCTGAGTTGGTTTCTACAAACACCATATGCTGCCATAAGTTTGAGCATAACCGTCCGCAGCAGACTGATTCTCTCATTGCGGAAAATTCTATGCTGAGAAGTTAAGTTGCTGCTGTGCAGCTCTGAGATTGATAACAGAATCATTCACGATGACTTATGTATTCTGAGGTCAGCAAACTCCATTATTATCTCCATATTGATATCTCTGTTATTGCTAAATCCAATAAATATCTATATTTCAGTTATCTGAAGTTGGAAATTTATTGATGTTTAAAGCACAGTATGTATTTAACTTTTTTATGTTAAGACCCTGCAATAACCAATTCAGCATACAGTCTGGAAACATACAAACAAACACCTCAAACTGATCTCATTGCACTTGGGGAACTGGGGAAAATTTGGATGTATTAGCTAAGGGATCTTACACAAAGATGAATCTTACAATGT
The DNA here is from genome assembly GCA_018584345.1 of Thuja plicata. Classification (NCBI taxonomy): domain Eukaryota; kingdom Viridiplantae; phylum Streptophyta; class Pinopsida; order Cupressales; family Cupressaceae; genus Thuja; species Thuja plicata. The sequence continues at coordinate 2,529,118 of MU224791.1, forward strand.
CACAACAAGACAAGATTGGAAAATATATCTCTTGCCATACTAGTTAAATAGTGACAAGCCAAAAAATATAGTGTAATAAGAGTACCTTGCATTGTAGCTTATCAAAACTATCTGGGGTAGCACCTAAAATCCAGTTTATAGAACCAACACGAAAAATGCGCCTTCGCTTATCAAGAGAATAGTAATTTCTTGAAACAAACACAACATTGTTTTTGATATCTTTTTCAACAACATACCTGCAAACACCATTGAATAAGAATTATTCAATAGAAAGTGTGTATGCCAATGGTTACAAATTAAAAAATGCAAAAAACTAACTCAAAACAAGAAACTGAGGATCAGAAATAACATGTGTCTAAAAGGAAAATATCTCTTGAAGATCAAAATCAACACTAAGTTCTTTCAGGGACAATTATTCAGCTTTACTAGGATAGGAGTAGCATCATTTGAGAAAATTGGTGTATTTTCTAATGGAAAATCCATATGTATCATCCACTAAAAAGAAAGCTGCATGTGTGAAAAGCAATACAGTAACCGTATTGCAAATAAAATCTCTCAAACAATCGTCAAAAAACATTTGAAGAAAGAACATATTTAGTCAATCCAACAAAAAGGAATAACATTTATTAGCATACTAACTACATATCTGCAAGGACAATCCAAGGACAACTTTGTAGGTGTTTCTTGACCCCTTTCCTTTTATCTAGATGTGCAAAGCTCTTTGCCAAATATAATTTCTCTCTTGATGAAAAGCAACTGTGTTCCAAAACAAAATCCATTTTCAAACAAACAACAGAGACCTGAATGTTTTTGCACCAAAGTGGAAGGAGCTTGATTTGTTAACAAACCAGATGGACATATGCACTAGTTAGTTAGAAAGCATGGGAAACTTTATTTCCATTTCTAATGATATGGAAAGTAAAGTGCACCAGCTCATCCCTTTGTCCTTCAGAGTCACATTTTTAGCCATCCTTTTTTGAGCATCCTTTGCAGCATGAGTTGCATGATAGCCCGAATCCCCAACCTCCAACATTTTCCTTCATAATTTTTCAAAGTTGGAGATGCAAGAATTCTGTAATGTCCCCTTTTGGGCACATTATCTCATGCCTTATAGTTAGCCACTTTATCATGGTCCGGTGGGCTAACCGAGGTCTGGTAGAGGATCAGAGGGGTGTTTGGCCTAGGTGTTTTCAGTTTTAGGCCAATCGGATCGGTTTTTGCAGGGCTTCCAAGGTGCTTACTATTTATAGTAAGTAGGGAGAACTCAGTGTACCTGGCGTTTCAATAGTGGACTCGGAGCGTCTCACCGAGAGATTTCCGGCAAGCTATTACACGTCTCCATCCGAGTTCGTTTGGTCTTCCGTTTTAATGTCAGAAGATTCCTCACTTTATTTTATTATGTCACTTTATAACCAATGGTTATATTTATTTTAAAAATGACTTTAAGTGAGAATATGAAAAGACAGAGGGGAAACTGAAGAGTCACAGCCATTGCTTTAAAAGAAGGATTGAAGGCTCATTTGAATATGCTTAGTTTATGATATGATATTTTATCTCTTGGAGATATCAGGAAGCTTCAGCTTTCGAATTCAGCCTTCAGGACGGAAACCCTTTTGGCTCAGAGGAGGATTGGACGTAGCCCCAGTTCGACTCCGGTGCGGATTCACTGCAGAGTTTGCCATTGCATTCACAGGTTCTTTTCTGTTGATTGTCATTCTGCTGAATATTGTAATTCAGATTTTGGATTGTGGAAATCCCATTATTATTGTATTGTTGTTGTTTTACGCAATAATATTACTGAGGTTTTATTGGGATCATTGCTGGATTATTGTTATCGAATCGATGATTTATTGTATGCATTTAAATGTTTAAATCCGTATGAGGTTTATTGGTAAAAGTTGGGAAAATGGCCGGTTGGGGTCATTTCAGTGGTATCAGAGCTGGTTCTCCTGCCAGCCTGTGAGGTTTCATCAGTGATATTGCATTTACATCTTGAGTTCAGATTTAATAAGCAATAAAATAAATTCTGGAGTTAGAGTTTATTGGTTCAAATGTGGCTTTGCACATCGAAGTTACTTCAGCTGGCAAACACCCAGCCTACTCACGCAGCAAAGGGATTAATGAACCATTTTTGGAAACACCTTGGATCTCAGGACTTTGACCACAGACTTAGATATTGCTGGTACTGAAACATCAAACACGTAGAAACTTCTCTACTACCTTGCGCTGAGTGCTGATGTCGGGTGTTATGAGGTGTGACAGTTAATGCTTCACACAGGAAGTTAGACTATTCCATGGGTTGAATACGCCGGTGTAAGGCATCGTGGATGATAAGACCGGCATGCCAACGCATTGAGGAAGGGACTAGGACCCCCTCGCATCAAAAGTGGTCTTCATACGGTGGAGGTAACCAGGATTTCATTTATATGTCGGGCAGCTCTAACAGAGAATACGGTGGATGTTATATTGTCATTGATCATCGCGGGTGGCATTGAAGTGGCTGCGGGTGTCTTCACTTGATAGATACGGGAAATTAAGAATAGTTTGGCAGTATTACGCACCCTCCACGAACACTTGGGTGTCAGAAATTCATAGTGTGGAAGTATATCACAGAGCCTAGCGACGGAAAAGGAACACCTAGAGCTTATTTGCCGTGCAAAATTGCCTCAAAGATGAATGAAGTCTATGCGTAGTTTTCTGGGTTTTAACGACTACTAAGTTTAAACACTTCTTGGGCGGATATCGACGCTTGCCATTACCGAAGAACAAATTCACCGGAGGGAAAATGCATACCTGTAGCTATTTGGAGAAACACGGCCAGAGCTGAGGAAGGGAACAAACATCATCTCTGGAAATTATATAAACATTATCGGGAAATATTGAATACCTGCAGCAAAGAATGATGTGTGTTTGATTAAATTTTTGGGGACAAACATTCGATTTTGTGTTATCTTGTGGGAATGGATTTGCCGTGAATGGAGTCCAGATATGACCATGTCGTTTCATTACCGTGAGCAGAAATACGTTGGTGTAGCATTGAATTTAAGGTCTGTTTCACTGCTTTTGTCGCAGTTTTGAACACTGCTAACACTGCTGTCAGCATCAAATAGTTATCAGGTTGTAGTTGTGTTGCCTGAGAACTTCTCAAATTCAACAGGAGCCACAATAAAATGGTCAGTTGTCGACAGGAAGATTGCTTGAAGCTGCAGGAATGGGTACTCCTAACTGGGCATTGACGGGACTTGAAAATTTCTAAGCTATCGTGTCTGAATAAATTATTGGGCAACCATATTTGCTTATGTTGATTGAGGAACTCATTTTGGACAAACATGAGAAAATCTACAGCTAACGTCATCATGAATAAGAACTGAAGTATCAGGCATACTCACATTGGAGGTGACAGAATCCTATCAACTGCTTATTTACAAGTCTGAGAATCATCCTTGGTGGCCGTATATATTCACAATTCAAATAATCTTCAGAAACAACTGATTGCCTGTGGTGAGGTTGTATGGTAGTACAGCTGCGTATATTTGGAGTTGTGGGAGTCATCTTGTATGAACAACCACCTACTGAAGATTTTCTGAGACGTCAACAAAAAAAAAGACAATGTACAAGCATTGTAACAACACTTGCATGGAAAAAGTCTGAAGGCTGCACTCTGTGTCAAAACTTGATCTGATTATTCTCTTTCTCTGTATGAGAATCGAATTGCACAACCTGATGATATGAAACAATACCTCCATCAAGCAGAAAAATTCAACATATTCAGTCCAATCAACTACAGACTATAAGATTCAAACAATAGTACAGGGATCTACTTGTTAATAAACGAAAGCATACAAAGTGTTTGATAAAATGCTTATGTTGTATGTGTGAGATTTGTTTGATTGAATTCATCAACACCTCTCCTCATGTGATTCAATATATCCCAGACTTGGCTTATCAGAAGAGATACTCTTGTTCAAAAATCAGATTATTAAGCAGTCATCATCAGCCACAATTTAATCTGAAGTTTTTTCGAACAATGTAAGTTTGAACATTCACTGCAGAGTCTAGCAGTTTTCTAGCTATGGGGAAGACGCAGAGTTGGGAAAAAGTCTTGAAGGGTCTTGCTAGGGTACATCAACAGTTAGCCCAAATTTCACAGCCTAATGAAAGGACAAAAATACTCGGCATGTATGAGGAATATAACACGCTTCCTCCACAGGTTCAGAGAGATTTAACCTTCTCTAGTTTCATGGACTTTCATCCAAAGCTACAACGCAAGACTTTAAAGGCAAAGAAGTAGTGGTAGGATTTGGCTCGGGATCTACTTGCACAAGACAGGTGCGGAAATTTATATGAAGAGTCTCCAGCTATCATTACTCAACCTATAAGTGAACAAGAAACTAAGTCAGTTCCTGAAGAAAAGCCTTATGAGGTTGACATCAAAACAGGAAGTTGTAACTCAAATATTGAATCAATGCATAAAGGAGAGGCTAAAGAAAAGGCAGCAGAGGTTACAGAATATGAAGAATCATGTGATTTCTATAGCAGCGCATCACATATGCATGATGATGAAGTGGATGAACAATCAGAGAATGCATCTCAAAACGATAGCGATAAGGGGATGCCTTGCAACGATAGCTGAAGGTCAATAATGATGCAATTACTGCAGCTCTTGTTCACCATGATAGCACACATCAGATCATTGAGGTTCTTTACAAGAAAGCTCAGAGAGAGACAAGACAAGGTGATATAATGATTGGATAGTATGTTGCAGATTTACAAGAGGTCAAAATAGCATTTGAGGTTTCAAAATCAGAATACCTATGCTTACTGTCGGATCGCGACTACCTGTTACAGGTTGCAGAAATTTATGGTGAGCAGTTGAGAGGAAAAGATGATGAGGTTAATAAGCTCAACAGAGAGCTTAACATTGCTCAGGAAACATTGGAGCACACACGTCTTGCTCTTCAGGAAGCAAGAAATCAGATTATTGCCTCCAGTCAGTACAGGGAACAGGACGACAAGGAAAGGTTGGAATTCTTTCAGGAAGTGATTTAGGAACTCAATAGCATACAACAGACCTATGACTTGGATAACTGTCCCAAAAGATCTTTGGATCATCCAGAGTTTCTTAATGAGTTGGATAGCTTTCAGGCGATCGACAATTTCTTGTTTGAGATGGACGTCGATTTGATATTTGATAATCCTTTCTTCGAGCTAGATGAGGAAGGTATTTCTTATCCCCATGACGAGGATGAGGTCGATTACTGGATTTGGGACCCAGAATCAGCTATTAGAGGTGAAACTTGGTCACCGGGTCGGAGTAGCAGGATGAGTTCAGTTGCTGAGCAGTATGGCTTTTACACCAGCAGTCCAAGATGGGCAGTTATGTCTTGTGGCATGATGGGTGATGTGCCTTTCCGTGCACTACCTCTCGTTGATGGTGAGATGTCCCATTTTGGCGAGCATCCCTTGGATCATTCCTCTTTCCACACAACCGCGACTCCTATACACTATCATACTGATTCATCCAGTGCTTATGGTAATTCTATCACCACATATTTTAGGCATGATGATGATGTTCGGGTAGAGCTTATTCAGTACGGGGTTATTGAGCTTGGTATGATGATTATGCTTGTTGGGGTGAATTTTTCACACCAAGGTGTACACTATGACTCCGGGTATTGAGAGACAGTTATGGAATCCTTATGCTGATTCAGGATTTCCAGCAGAGTTGGTTAGTGCATCGCATGTTGGCCACATTATATGGGATGCATTGGGTTTTTCATTCAGCCCACCTAAGGAGAACTTCCTTTTCCGATTATTGCAAAGGTGTGGGGTGAGTGATTGGTTTGGTATGCTTCCTCGCTTGCAGATCGAAGCCTTGTCCGATAGTCTGCGTATCTTGCCTCTTCAGAACAGTCTCCAGTTAGGGCGACAGATCAGGGGGGCAGTGTTATGACAGTTGGACAGTTCTGGTGATCCACTCAGTAGAAGCATCGGGCATCTAGATATTTTAGCCAGCTGGGGAGATGGATGGCCCTTTTGCTTATGGGATCCAGGAGGGGCGTACTTGCGGTTAGTATTTATTCAGGGAGTCGATTGGTGTGAGGTTTGGTTCCTCCCTGCATCTGACCGTAGCGGTGCCAGTACTCTCAATTGGAGTGAGGTTCTTAGTTGGGTTGAGGAGTTTCTCACAGCTGATGGTGACATAGGGCAGTTTGGTATGACTGATCCTGCAATGATTTGGGATCCTAACATTAGACTGGTTGTTGTTTGGTTGCTGTATGAATGGCTTCACAGGTCAGGGCATAATATCTATTTCAGTTTCACACGACAGGTTGGCGGAGCAGTTTCCCTGAGGTTGGTTTGGGATCCAGGTATTATGATCGCAGCATGCAAATACTGATTGCTTGAGGGCAAGCAATCTCCGGGAAGGGATGATTTGTAATGTCCCTTTTGGGCACATAATCTCGTGCCTTATAGCTAGCCACTTTATCATGGTCCGGTGGGCTAACCGAGGTCTAGTAGAGGATCAGAGGGGTGTTTGGCCTAGGTGTTTTCAGTTTTAGGCCAATCGGATCAATTTCTGCAGTGCTTACTATATATAGTAAGTAGGGAGAACTCAGTGTACCTGGCATTTCAATAGTGGACTCGGAGCGTCTTGCCGAGAGCTTTCCGGCAAGCTATCACACGTCTCCATCTGAGTTCGTTTGGTCTTCCGTTTTAATGCTAGAAGATTCCTCACTTTATTTTATTATGTCACTTTATAACCAATGGTTTATTTATTTAAAAAATGACTTTAAGTGAGAATATGAAAAGACAGAGAGGGGAAACTGAAGAGTCACAGCCATTGCTTTAAAAGAAGGATTGAAGGCTCATTTGAATATGCTTAGTTTATGATATGATATTTTATCTCTTGGAGATATCAGGAAGCTTCAGCTTTCGAATTCAACCTTCAGGACGGAAACCCTTTTGGCTCAGAGGAGGATTGGATGTAGCCCCAGTTCGTCTCCGGTGTGGATTCACTGCAGAGTTCGCCATTGCATTCACAGGTTCTTTTCTATTGATTGTCATTCTGCTGAATATTGTAATTCAGATTTTGGATTGTGGAAATCCCATTATTATTGTATTGTTGTTGTTTTACGCAATAATACTACTGAGGTTTTATTGGGATCATTGCTGGATTATTGTTATCGAATCGATGATTTATTGTATGCATTTAAATGTTTAAATTTGTATGAGGTTTATTGATAAAAGTTGGGAAAATGGCCGGTTGGGGTCATTTCAAATTCCTTTGGCATGATACTTTTGGGCATGGATTATGAGGTGTCCACAAAATTTCACACTACAATACTCTTTCATTTTCACACGTTCAAATCTATCCTTGCATGCCATGTGGGATGAAATCCTTGGTTTCATCAATCTCCAACTCTTGATATTTCCCTTCATGTATCCTTTTGGAGTCAGAAATATAGAAGTACCTTTATATGCCTGTTTTGGGCATGGAGTATTCTCAATCTTGAATCCCCAAGAAGTGGGCCTTCTTTCATTTGTTGCATAATTCTAAAGTTCTAAGACTCCCCAAAGTGTTGACAAGCAAAGTGGTAGAGGTTTTCAAGGTGTGAGAACCTTTGAATACTCTGAAAAGGTTCACTTTGAGCCCAAAGTGTCAATTGAATACTCTAAAAAGAAAGTATGATGGTGAGTTCACAAGTTCATGAACTTGCCAACTTGTCAATGAGTGATATGGATTATGGGTTATCCTTGATACCTAACTCTCAATGATTTCCTTCATATGTATTTTTGAAGTTAGTGATGTGGGGATATCCCAATTTTCTTATTCCTAGAACGGGTCATGAGGTGTCCTAGACCCCCAAATACCACATGCCCAAAACTCCAAAACTACTACATGGTGAATTGTTCACTCCCACCCACCTCCCTACACAACCCAAGTCACCATTAATGACCATCTATTTATTTCTACAACTATTCCAAAAGGATTTCCTACCTAGAAATAATTGTTCATCTCAAGGACATGGATTCAACTATACTTTCAACCATAGTTCGAAATATCGTTATTGGCAACTTATCGCCAAGGGCCCCAAAAAAATCGGCAAAGCATCAAAGATAAATCGACAACTTATCAACAAAAAATCGGGAACTCAAAAAATTGCTTAAATTTAATTAGAAATGCATTTTTTGCAAAATTCAATGAGGAGATGCATCTAATCAGTAAATGAGTAAACAAAACAAACAAGCTAAGTCTAGATATATTTAAATGCAAATAGGGTACAAAATGGCATCCTCATGTAGAATGTCGATGGCTGGTAGCCATAGCCTAATAGTCTAAACTCTAAAGCAAACTAAAAGCAGCAAATTGTCTTTGTAAAACTACAAGTAAATACAACATCAAAATAGTCTACATCTTCGTCTTCCCAGCAACTCTAGTAAAAACTACAGGAGGAGGAGGAGGTCTAGTCCTAGAAGTCTGTTGTGGTTGTGCCTCCTCCCTTCGTAGAACTGGCTGTGACTCGACCTCCATCTTGGATGTAGATGGTGCTAACACTGGCAATGACTCATCATCCTCATCCTCCTCATCCTCCTGAACATCATCCAATCCCACTACAAATCCACCCTCCTCCATAGCCTACCTCTCCAAATCGTAGATCTCATCCTCTATAGATAATGGAGGTTGCTCTTCTGATCTACAATCACAATAAGGATCTATGTCATCCAAATCAAGTGGACCAGTTGGTGTTTCTTCTTTCTTTCTTACACGCAACTGAAGGTTATATTGCACAAAGACGACATCATTAAGGCGTTTTTGTGCTAACTTGTTCCTCTTCTTCGTGTTCATGGCCTCGAACAAGCTCCAATTGCACCCACAATTGGATGAACTATAAGGCTAGCATAAGATTTGAAGGGCAATTCTTTGCAGATTTGGGGCATTTCCACCCTAATTTTGCCACCAAGCATCTGCAAAATAAAATATTAAAGACTTAGAAAGAAAGGTGACAACATATTTTAATTTTTATCTACTTATCATGCATGTGAAAGACTAAAAATTCAAAAAATTGTACCTGGGGTTTGAGTGTTTCTTCCTCTCTTCGCCATGTCTGAAAAGAATAGCTTGCCCCTTGCATTCTGATACATGTCCAATTCGAACACAATGAGGTCTCTCACCTCAACCTCAGGTACCATCCTCTGTATGCATTCAGTGAAGCCCTCCATGATCTCTCCATTAGGATCCAAGTAGGATGGAGAGAAGCGAAAACGAGGGTTGAGGAAGTACCCTGCTACATGAATAGGTTGGTGGAGCTGATTATTCCACCTCCTATCAATAATTTCCCATATGGGGTCAAATTTGAGGTTGTCCCCCTTGTACTAATTTTTGATAGTCTCTTTGGCCCTATCCATGGCCTCATAAAGATACCCCATTGGGGTTTGATCCCCATCTACCAAGTGGCGAACTCTAACCAAGGGCTCTGACACCTATAATTGAAAAGTAGAAAAAGATTATCATTAATCATTAGAAACTAGAGTTACAAACTAATAATGAAAGACTTGATTCTTGAATACAAAAATATTAAATATTCAACTTTTGAAGTTTCCAAGTTACCTTCACAATTTCTGTAGCACTTTGTGCAAATTAGTCGTCGAAGACAATGTATGCAACACTTTCTCCATCATGCTTCTTTGAATAACTTGAGTCTCGGCATGCTTGACTCACAAACATTTGCTTCAAAGTCGTCAAAGAAGTAAGAATACTTTGCAATGTTAAGAAAATCGTTAAAACATTATGACTCCCGCTCTGACCAACTCCTTCCCTTGGGTGTGTTCTCTCATCAAGCGAAGAACCCAAGGGTGATTGTAGATGTATTTTGTTATCTTCCTTGCATCCTCTACAACCGGTCTCACCCAATCTAGCTTGCCTATGTCCTCCAAAAGAAGGTCAAGGACATGTGTTTCACAAGGAGTACAAAAAGAGTACTATATTTATCTTGGAGGATCCTACCCGTTGCCACATATGTCGTTGTATTGTCGGTTATGATTTGCACCACATTATCAATCCCTGCCTCCATTACAACTTTTGCTCTAACATTAGAGTCAAAGTTTCAACTGTCTTTACCTTGTTGGAGGCATCCACGAATTTCAAAAAAAACTTCATTCTTGCAAGAAACAAAAAAAATGATGATGGTGTGGTTTTTGCCATCCGTCCATCCATCTTAAAAAATGGTGTGACCACATTGTTTCCATTGTAATTTTTGCTCTTCTACTACAACTTTGGCCCTAGAAACTACATCTATGAGCAACCTACAAGTATGCAATAAAATTAACGTTGAGTACACAATTTTGATTTAAAAAATAACTCACATTCAACAAAAATAAGTAATTACTATAAAATTTAAAAAAAACATAACTTTTAGTCCACACTCTAAAAATCAAAAGTCAAGTCATAAGCTATCAAGATTCAAAACTTATACTTAAACTTAAAAGTAAAACTATAAAACATTTAAAAATTAAAACCAGTGAACTAACCTCCCACTCAAGTTTGCAGGAGAAGGCGCCTTGTAGCCTTTTCTCACCACAGTAATTCCGGTAACAAAATTCAGCCAATATGGACTTGTTGCAACATTAAAGGGGATGTTGTTGAAGTACTAGAAATCGACACATTGAATGCCTACTTGCCGATGCACATCGCTATTCCGCCCAGTACCATCCAATGATGGTTGTGCTCCAAGTGTGTTTTTGTGCACAAAAAAACTATCTATAGAAGACGACTGTGGCGCTAATGGTGGTGGTCTACTAGAAGCAGCAGAAGTGGTGGCCGATGGGACACTGGGTTTGCGGATACGTGAGCTACGAAGAGAGCCCACTATACCCTCAAGTGCTTCTTCTTCAAGGTTGACTGGGATACCTAGTCACAATCCACATTATTTCATTATGATCCTTTATATTTTGAGTTGAATCTAAATTGTTTTAGCAAAATCCAAACTTATAATAGTGATTTGAAAATAATAAATGATTCTTAAAAAGGAGACAGTGGGATAGCTTAAGATTCAGAAATGGTTGCCCTCATGGCTAGTTTTGCCCTTTCCCTTTGCATTTTTTCTCTTCTTGGGCAGCGAGCAAGGAGTTCATTTCTCTTTTTATTTTATCTGTGTTGTTGTCACAAACCCTAGTGTCATGCTTTGTGATCCCTCCAAGGTGGTATTTCAAACAGGATACACCTCCACTAATTACTTTCTCACACTTTATGCAAATCACGGTATTAATTTTGGGTCCTTCAAAGGCATACTTCCAAGCCTTATCTCTAGCCCATTTAGGACACGTGCCTACATATCCAGATGGACATGCGTCTACTGAGGCATTAGCAAAACCTACGGCTGACCCAGTTGTGGATGTATCTCTATTTGCCATTTTAATCAAAATTCAACTTACACATACAAATTAAAACCACAAATTAATATATTATATTTTAAAAAAGAAATTTAGCAAACAAACTAAATTAGTTTAAAACTTTAAATAATTTTAAACCAGAGTAACGAGAATCGCGCATGAATCGCAATTCGATTCACAGCTGCCGATTTTTTATGAATCGGTGAATCGGATCGGCGATTCACAGGCCTGAATCGCCTGAATCGCATGAATCGGCCCTCATGAATCGGCATGAATCGGCTGTCAAGTCAAGAAAATTTAAAAAACATTGATTTTTTTTATCTTTTTTTGTGTCTTTCATCTTACATACATTTTTGTGTCTTTCAGCTGAAAAATAACTTTCGATGCCTTATAAAATAACTAAAGTCGGTTGAGCTCTCGGGGGCGCTGCCCCCGAAAACCCCCGCAGGGGCGCTGCCCCTCGGCCCCGCCCTGTACTGCGACAGGGAGCGCACAAGGGGCGCTGCCCCTTGACCCCGTCTTGGGGGCTTTGCCCCCAAACCCCCATTTAATTATTTGGGGTGGAAACTGCGCCGATAAAAGTGGGGAAAA
>MU224791.1:2547482-2570944 GCA_018584345.1 Thuja plicata
TTGAGAAATAATACCCAATTGAAATATATCTGAACTTATTTTAGTTTATATGTGCATTTCATAACACCTTTAAGGTGATAAGTTTTGTTTGCAAAACTGTCTCTGAAGTTGAACGCAAGATTGAAATTATATTGACTCTATTGCCCATAGTTAGATAAAGCACTGATCTTTCTTGTTTATTAAATTATGGTGTAAAGTTTCACTGTTTAAAGTTTTGAACTACTATATCCATTCACTTTATATCTTGAATCAATCAATCATTTTAAATTACTTGCAACATTACATTTAATATTGGAATAATATATTGTTTTCAGTTTTGTGATCTTAATAGTACTTTGCCATACTTTGAGAGACGGAAGTTTGAGTTCCATACACAGGTTATCTGCTATAAAAAGCCTGTTCAGGTGAAGGATCACCCGCCTTGGTCCTAAAGAGCCAGAAGCGTAGGCGAAGAGGATCATAATCGATCATTCCCGTTAGTTGGCCAAAAATAATTGGATTTCCCATCTTCGGATTTGCAAGTCCAAAGGAAATCCAATTCAGCATTTTTGGGCACCAACAGAGCCTGCAAACACTTAGACAAGCACTTGGAGTGATAAAATCAGATTACCTACAATTGCTTTCAGGTAGAGATCGTTCCATCACATTTGCAAGGCATCTATATAGAGAATTTGCAGGGAGAGAGGTACAAGAGGTTACTTCAAGGGCTGTAAAGATTGAACATGTTAATGATGGAGTAAATGATGCTGGGAATAATGAAATAACTAACGGTAGTAGTGGTTTTGTTATCACTGAGGATGTGCATGATGATAAAACAAGGGTAGAGCAAGATGAGTATGATTCATCTGCACTTGGTAGGAAAATTGTTCACGATAATGCATTTCACCATAATTACATTGTCAGATATGCCCATTCTTTTTCATTCAACCCACCTACCGATGACTTGATGCTCTAAATGTGTAATGGCCAACCAACAAATCTTTTTTTTTTGTTTTCAATTCTGTTTTGATATTTTCAAATTTGTCTCTGACCAACGTTTGAAGAAAACTGATTTTTTTGTGGTTTTATTGTTTTCTTATTTTTTTGTTTTGTTTAAGGTTTTTTTTTCAATTTTTTGTGGTTTTTAACAATGATTTGCAATGCCAGAAAGAAGGGAACCAAAATGCAAAAAACTGCTGACTTGAAAACTAAACGCTAAATCTAATCGCAAATTTGATTTATTTAATTTTTGCAAACTCACGCATGGCCATACCAGGATAATATGAACTGTTGAAGCACAACAAAAAACTGCACTAAATTTTGAAATGATACCAATCTGACCCCTTCCCCAGTCTGTTAAATCAACCTCCAACTGAATTTTGAGACACAAATTGACTTGATATGCAATTACAGGTTGAATACAGCTAGGAACCAAGTGTACAAGCCACTAAAGTTTCTGATCTGTGTCTGGTGTTTTGACAAACCACTGATTTTTTGCCCAGATCTACTGAAGCTTGCTTAACAAACCTGATTCTCCCAAATATGTCCAAGCTGAGTGCTAAAATGAGGGATCCTGAAGAGGTACGGCTGGTGTTGTGCCCTAAACTTGTTGAATTGTGCCCTCACAACTACCGATCTGCAACTAATATGAATAAATTCAACCCTCTTTCAATCTGATCTGACAATTTACAACTAACTTCCTGATGTTGATGAAGAACAATGTTGATCCTAAGTAATCCAAGCCCTTAGATGATCTCTCACACCTGCAGGCTTCCTATCTTCGGAGAGTTTTCATTCTCAGATGATCAAATTACTGAAACCCTTGCTCAGAGCTCCATTTCCAAAGCACAATTGCAAATAAGTTGTCAAGAATGAATTCTTATTTCCCTCCAATTGTCCTTAAACTTCATTTTTCCCTCCAAAGGCTCATTCAAATGGCTTCTAGGGCTTTCCATTTTTGAATTTTTCAAACTTTATGAAGTTTAATTTTGTTTATTTTCTCTCTAGAAGGTTTGAACCTCATAAGGGGTTATTGATCATGGCCACAAAGTCCCCTTTTTAAGTTATAATATAAAATTATGAGCCTAGGGAATGGGATCAGGCCATCATCTTATTATAATTTATTGTTATATTATAAAGTGATTATAAAAATCACTTTTATAATTATTTTATTAACATATTAGGAAATAATTAAATTATTTTCAAATTATTCATAGCTCACTCATCTGGACCCCGATCTGAGTTATGTCTGATGCCCGCTGTCCAATGATGTTGTGTAACTGCTGCGAGCTTACAGTCCCTCCTAAAATTTAGGAACTCTCCTAAAAAATAGGAATTATGTCAGAAGTCTATAGGCTAATCCCGGAGGTCACTTGGTTTGTCCCTGCCAACTCCCAATCCCTCCCTAAAAAATAGGGATTCCTCTTAAAATCTAGGAGAAAGCCCAAAGTCGGTCAAACTGGCTCACAAAACCTTGATATGTCTCCATAAGCCCCTAAAAGCATCCCCTACACAATCTGCTGGGCTATGGGAACCAATTGATAGGCCAACCTCATCTGCCAACTAGCCCACCTAAGGAGGGGACATTATACTCCGCCCTCCCTGAGATTGCTTGTCCTCAAGCAACCTCAAGCTCGGATGCTGCCATATGTGCTCACTCTCCCATGTAGTGTCCTCCACTGGCAAATCCTTCCACTTAACCAAATATTCCCTGATAACTCTCCTCCTCAGCCTCCTCTCAGGTGTATCAACAATAGCCTCATGGACCAAAATCAGTTTCCCCTCATCAAGGTGTGGCAACATTGTAGAAGGTATAACATTATAACCAATCACCTCCTTAACATGAGACACATGGAAGACGTTATGTACACAACTGTCAACTGGTAACTACAACTTGTAAGCCACCTCACCAATATGTTTGATGACACTGAATGGTCCATAATAGTGTGGCTTAAGCTTCTCGGCACCACTCTCCTTGAGAGTGGACTGTCTGTAGGGCTGCAACATAAGATATACCATATCACCCACCTCAAATGATCGCTCAACTCTGTGATGATCGAGATACTGTTTCTCTTAATTCTGGTCTTTCTGGATGTTTTCTTTCAAGGCCCTCATAATATCCTGGCTGTCCTGTAAGAGGTCCTTGGGACTATGTACTCTGTTGTCACCAAAAAGCAAATCCCGAAAGTTGGGTGCATCATATCCATATAATGCCATAAAGGGTGACATCTAGAGGGACATGTGGTAGGTCGAATTGTAGCAATACTCACACAAACATAACCACCTGACCCATGCCTTTTGCTGCCCTAATATGCAGTTTTGAAGGTATCCTTCCACCCATTTATTAACAAATTCCGACTAACCATCTGTCTAGGGGTGGTAACTAGTGCTCGAAGTGACCATGGTGCCACTTAGCCTATATAGCTCCTGTCAAAAATGACTCATGAACCTGTTGTCCCTGTCACTGACTATGTTCCTTGGCTGCCCATGAAGTTTGAATACCTCCCAAAAGAACATCCGATGATGATCTCGTCTACTCTCGTGTCGTCCTATTTTATAGCTGGCTCCAGGGAATATATGCGAAGGGCTGCGTCTTTCTTGTGCGCGTTATTCCTTAAGTAATACAGTAATCAATATTAATTTTGCAATAAACTTCATAGTTATATCGCTGAGAATATGGTTATCGATTTGGAAAAAAGGCATCGGTTCCCAAATACAAGTTACTAGCATTCGAATCGTACCAAGTAAAATAGATACTAATTAATTAATTATTTTAACAAATCATTGAATAATGTTAATATATATTTAATTTCTTTGAAAGTATGTTAATTAATATTAATAAGTATCAATTTATAAACTTGGCAAATATTTATTAATTTATATTAATACTATACAATGGATATTTTTTTATCATTTTAAATACAAAATAAGATTAATGTCGGCCCTTATGAGGGGGATATGACATTGCCTACTTGCTCGGCAAGATCTTCGTATGCTTCGTCTGGGAGTGGTAGGTCTCTAACAAGTTCTACACACACACTCCTTGTTTGCGCACCATCGGTAAGGTTCTTTCTCTTTCCTCAACTACAACTACGTCTAACGCTCCGACTTACACTCCTTGGCAGACTTGGGGCTGCCGCTTCAACGAATCTTCTTAGCCACTGATGTCACTCGCTTTGTTCTCTTAACTGAAGGGATCTTCTTAATGATCCTTCTATGACTTCCTGACCGCTTGGTGTACGTCTTTTGTCCTTGTTTGTTTGCACTAGCATTAATTTCCAAAGATATGTCTTCTGGTAGTGTCACACTCTTCTTCCTTCCACCGCTTTCAATCTTTGTATCACTATAGTATTTGTTGTCTTCGTCGCTCTCGGTCCCTTTCCTCCCGAAGGTTGCTGAGAGTTATGAAATTATGTGTGAGCAGCCGTGGCATCCTTAAAAGGAGATGACTACTTCGTCGTTCATAGTTAACCGATCTTGGATGATGCTCTTAGAGACCTCTTGTTAGAGGATCTAGCTTTGAATGAAAGAGTTTACAGACACTTACCACAAGTACACCAAGTTCTGAGTCAATTCGTCTCCTGCTGTGTATTCTTCAACACCCATCAATTCTAGCTTCTCCATTTTATTATGACAATTTTCTTGGAAATTCCAACATAATCACCAAACAAGTTCTGGATTCTCCCTCTACTTCTAGAAATTTCTGAGTAATTTCAACTAAATAATCTCCCAAACAACCATCACACAACCCTACCTACATCAGCTTTGCATTATTCTTATGCCATCATTATGGCGTGTGTGTCTCATTTATGGTTTGTATTGGATAGGTACATACTAAATGCAGAAAATATTAAAGTATTCACATATTGAACAAATAATAAATGAAATAAGATTGGTAATACATAAAATCAAAAACAGTAGTGAATATGATTAAGGTATAAGGAGTGTATTGATCAGAAGGTGCCTCTAAATCACAACCAATAAAAGCCAATTATTACTAGTTAGGTTCAGTACATTAACATGACTGACTGGCTGACTGTAAAACTTAACATCTTATTCAGTGATGGCTTCATAGAAAACTTCAAGTAGCAATTTCATTCATAGCCTTAATTACTCATAGTTTCTTCCTATCATGTACCCTGAGCAATTAAAATTATATTTTCCATCTAAAACTAGAAAACTATAAACAAAAATCATACATCAATGTTTAGGTGACAGTCGAACATGAAAGGACCCATAATTTACAACAAGCTAGAGTACGTGAAAGATTCATCAAATAAACATTTCAGTATTTCTTCATACCTGATAGAAACAACACTCTAATCGAAAAGATCTTTCAACATTGAGAATCCTTACCAAGGCCCTCCAGGAAGACGGATTCCTTGGCGTTGCCCAATTGTGTAGAACCAGAATCCTCTATGTTTCCCAAGAAAATCTCCTGTCTCTGCTTCTAATAGTATACCCTCCATCTCACCAATATGTTTTGAAACAAATTCACTGAACTTTACCTGACAAATCCAAGTAAAACTTAAGTCACAAACTAATTGACCAGAATATAAGATTACTCAAAACTTAACAATTTGAGGTATTACTAATTTCACCCGGTAATAGGATTGGTGGGGATAGGATTAAAAAATCTAAGAATGCATGCAAGACAACTCCTAAAGATTGGGTTGAGTTCAACCTAGATGGAACTGCAAAAGAATTCCAAGATTAACAAGAGGAGAGGATCATTGAGATAACAATTAACAGTCTCTGTTTTTGTTCAGTCCAACTGGGGATGGATACAAATAATGAAGTAGAAGAAATGGCTCTCTTCAAGCATGGTTATCAGATCTGAATAGATTCTGTTCAAACCTGAATGAATCTGGATTTTTTCAACTGACCAAATTTTATCAATTCAGTCCAAACTTTTCAATTCCTAAAGCTTCTTTTGTGAATTTATTTAAAACTCCAGATTTCTTATTTTTCTCTACCTCCCAAATGAATCGAACTTTTCAATCTTGATAATTATGCTTATAGAAGGAATAAAAATGGCTAGAGGAAAGAACTGGTCAAAACTTCTAGAGGAAGGTAACTTAATACCAATTATTGAGCCCATAAAAGAAGGGCAGAGGAATGATGGACAATATGTAATGTTGTGTATATAACCCTAGATTATAGTATATAAGTATAATAATTCTATTTAATATCACTATTACGAATATTTGTTTTCTTGAAGAATATGTACAATCATCCTGAAGATGAACTGAACATTCACCTTGGACATGAACTAAATGGTCAAAAAATGTTGATAAATATGTACTTTGCGTCTCATTTTGATGAATAGAATTTTTGGCTTGTACTTTCATTTCGTTTTTGCAGTCCAGTTCCTGGCCTAACAGTTGTATCAGAGCCTAAACACATGTTCAACTTCCCCATATTAACTCGAAAGGGAGAGGTAGGGGGAGGGGCAGGGGGAGGGGGAGGGGGAGTTGGGTGGCAGTTGTTGGACTAACCAGAACACCTTAGGGAATTGATATTGTGGACTAATCACCACCCTAGGAACTTGGAACTAACTGCCCACTCCAGCTGAAGAAACCAGATTTAAAAGTTTACTAATACCTACAGTTTTTGGTGTTGCACCAAACCTATTAGTGGTATCAAAGCATCGGTTATTTTCAGACCATTTTCAACACCCTCCATTTTTGTAATCCTGTATTTTTTGGCAGACCATTCATCTAGTATATAAATAAAATCTTGGAAGTACCCACTAGGATTTCAAGTTGTACACACCATTGTTCAACATTCTTGCCTTGCTTCCTCTTATTTCTATTTGCACTCATAATCTTGTCATTCACTACTAATTTTGCACACCAGCGAATATGTTTCCTTAATATACCCATGTTCCTGCCTGCAATGTTCCACATGCATGTCACTCATTTCTAAAACCTTTGGGTGCATTCCACTTGTTTCTAAAACCCTTCCTTCACAATTGCAATCCCCAGTTATTACCTGTTGTGAGGTTTTCACACCATCACCCCAATTCTTGGGGACCCCCCTCTTTGAACTTGCATTGGCAGCGTTTCTCCGGATTGAGATTGAGAATTTGAGAGTGAGATGGTTTTAGACTCTAAGACTGATTGATTTCCCCTTTTGCTTGGCGATTGTGACGGAGATTTTGAACGTAAATGATAATGATTTGCAAGATTGAAATTTTGGCTAAGTCTGATAATTTTCTGAGAATGATGATTTTGCAAATCCAAACTAAAGATTTGGATTTATCATTTATGGATTGATTTTGTGATGATGGCTAAATTCTGGAAATTTCAAGCTTAAGTGTGAAAATTAGATTTTCTAATTTGGAGAAAGTCTCCCAACTTTGGCATTTCGGCCAGCAAGCTCATGCAAGTTTTAATTTTCGGCAAGCCCACCCATGCAAATTTTCATTTCTGGCGTGCCAGTTCATACAAGTCGTAAATCCTGGCATGGTGATTATGTCATTTTTTTGACATGATGGCTATGATATGATTTTGGGAGTGGGAATTTTAACTCGTAAATTTTGGTAAATGAGCTTTGAGTGAAGAAAGTCGATCTTGGATAGAAGTTTGGAATTTAATTTTGGAAAATTTGCGTGAGTCTGGAATTTCTGGCGAGTTAGTCCTTACAAGTTTTTATTTTCAACGAGCTCACCCTTACACTTTTTTGGCATCATGACCGCCTCACCTTTAATTTCTGGAAGGCCACTTGGTGCAAGATTTTGGAAATGGTGATTGTGTTAAATTTTGACATGGCTTGAGTGGTGAAAAATTTGAGAAAATCGAATTGTGGCTAAGGCAATTTAATTATTTTAAGGCAAATTTGGAAATAAAGTTGAAAATCGAAATTATATTTGAAATTTGGGCAGGGTGTTTGGTGCAAAATCAAATTCTTGGCATGGTGATTCTTAGAAGTTTTAATTTCTGGCAGACCAACCCATACAAGATTCTAATTTCTGGTACAAGATTCTAATTTCTGGCAGGCCAACCCATACAAGTTCTAATTTCTGGCAGGCCAACCCATACAAGTTCTAATTTCTGGTAGGCCACCTCTTACAAATTTTCTCATTTCTGGCGAGGTGATTGATACAAGTTTTAAATCTTGGCAAGGTGACTACTACATCAAATTTGATTCTTGGCTTGGTAGTTCTGACAGGACCTATTCTTGGCAACCCAACCTTGACATCATTTTATTTTTTCCAACTTGTTAATTATAACTTGTTCTCACTCCTTCAAGGATTTCGATTTTTGGGCCAAATGTGAATCCACAAGCTAAGCATTTTTTTTTAACCCAAGCCTTTGTTAAAATCGATGCAAATTATGGGGCCCTCTTGCCTTTGTAAATTTCGAAGTTAATTTTAAGCCTCTTGCTTGGGCAATTACAAATTAATTTTGGGGCCCCATGATGTGGTGAATTCAATGCAATTATAGAGCCTTCATGGTGTTAAACTCGATGCAAATTTTTAAACCCCCATGACTTGGCAATTTCGAAATGAATTTGTGGCCTACATGCTTATAATTTCAATTTTAATTTTGGGCCCCTTTGCAATTTCGGATTTAATCATGATGGACCCATCCAAGTCGTCCCAAATTCCTAGGATGGGCTGCGATTTCAATGTTATTTTAATCCAAGGGTTCCAATTTAATTTGAATTTTAAACCCACCACTCCAAGTCGTCCCACTTTGGGCATCTGGCTGGATATATATTTGAGGACATTGAAAGTCATTTTAACATTTATTTGGAGCGAATTTGGAAGAGTTTTTATTGCAGGTCGAATTTGCAGCTAGGGCAGACTTTTTGGAGGCCTTTTCAACATTCAAGCTCATCAACTATCCATGCCTAGGGTCTGAAATTCCATCTCTAGCATTGGGCGACTTCTTTTGGCATCATTCTATGGCTCCTAGGGCATCAAATTCCATGGATTCACATTCAGATCTGAACATCTAAAATTGGCAGTTCGATCTTGTGGCATCTAGGGCATCATCCTTCCATCGTTTTACAAGCCAATTCAGCCCTCATTGCATCCAAATTTCAAACATTAATTTGCAGATCAGACGTGTGAGGAAAAGGAAGTTCCTATTTTGACCATCATTTTCAAACACAAACAAGGACTTTTTTCTCTGATTTTTCTTACAGGGCCGAATTTTCCAGCAAGGAGCGATTTTTAGGTGGTGAGGAAGTCTTCATTTAGCAGCGATTTTCTTGCCCTAGGGTCTGAAATTTCATTTTCAGATTGGAGCGAATTCTTCTAGGGCATTTCCAGCCCCCTTCCTTGGCGATTTTCCATGTTGCATTTGCAAAATTCAGTAGAAGGAGCTAGTGACCAGAATTGAGCATCATTTCCAGCCTTCATTCCATGAAAATCATACACTAGGGCATCCGAATTTGAATGTTTTAATTGCAGGCCTGCGTCTGGAAATGACGATTTTCACCATCAAGTTGAGGAATTTATTGTGATAAGCAACTTTCCAAGTCAAGCAAGGTGTTGGCAGTCCATTTTTTTCAAACCCCAAGCTAGAGCGAATTTCCTAGGGCACCCGAATTCGCAAGCTTAAGTTTCAGATCAGAGTTCAAGGATTGGTGAATTTGTCACTTTTGGGAGCAATCAAGGGGCAATTTCGTGTCTCAGCATTGTCAAATCAGTTAGAGTGCTGAAAGTAGTTTGTTTCCAACTTGCAAGGTAAGAGTTTGGTGATTTGCCATGGATGAAAGGAGGTTTTTGCCATCGATTACATGCAGATCTGGGTTGTATTTACATCATCGTAAGCAGATTTGGGCATGATCAGCATTGTAAGTATTTGAATTTCAGTATTAATCTGGTTTTGAGGAGGGTCCTCCATCGATCGAAGTTCACCAACGGAGTGGTGAACTTCCCTTGTCTCTTGTTGCTTTCCTAGCATTAGCTTGTGTTGTTGCTTTCAATCTTTAATGGCAAATCAAACTAAGTAACAGACTAGTTCAACTAAGTTAACAATCAAATGCAAACTCTAAGCTAACTAGTTGGCAAGGTTAAATGAACATCAATTTGACAATCAATGCTAATTAATCAATGAACAATTCATGACAAATTTCTAACTTGGTAATAAAGGGAAATCAATGACAATCTAAGTTGGAATCAATTTAAGGTTTAAGAGATCAAGTTAATTGAACTCAACAACATGGCAATCTTAACTCAATTGACTTAATCAAATTTTCAAGTTTCAATGGCAATATTTTATCGAATCAAATGAAGTAAGACATGTGTCTTTGCTCTTGTAGGTTGGCAAGGAGAGGGTACCAAGTTCAAGCTTGAGGAATTCACAAAAGGAAGGAAGGGCAACCAAAGCGAAATGTGGATATGAAGGAGAAAGGGCAGAATTGAATTTCATCCTTGGAACAACTCGGAAAATAAGAAACTTTGTGCATATCCTCCATCATCACACCAACAAGTGAGCGCTTCAAGCTCAAGTTCAAAGATCTCAAGTGGGAAGGAAGTTCACACCAAGTTACCAAGGGACAAGGTCAAGGCATCGAAAGAAACATGAAGATGCAAGTTCAATCAAGTTTGAATCATGGCAAGGAGAAAACTTCCAAGAACAAAGATTAATTAGAGCTACAGGATAAAGGTGAGGAGGTGGCAATTGGGTGTCTTCTCCAATCAGAAAATTCAAATTTCAAGTACAAGCAATCACAAGATGTCAAGTGTCCTATTTTCTCATTGGTTGAGGAATCATTGTAATTTTTTTATAGGCCCATGATTTGGTGCCCTCTTGTAATTGGTTGAAAATTTGGCAACCCTAATTAGGGTTTCTAGGGATGAATCTTGGCCCTTGATTTCAAGTGAATCTTGGCCCTTCGTTGTAATTGGACATCTATAAAAGGCCAAGGCCTTCTCATTTGTTAGGCGGTTAGCTAAGCAGCATTAGATTGGAGTAGTGGAGAAGTAGTGGGATAGATTAGAGTAGGTTAGCCAAGGGAGAGACTTGATCAAATTGTTGTTATGATGCTATTGAAGTAATGGATAATTCATTGTTGGTTCATCATGGTGAATTACTTAATTTTGCTTTGAAGTGTTGCATGGTTTCTTCAATCTTTCACTTGGAGTAGATTTCATTTCATGTTGTTAGAAGTAGCTTAGTTGGATGGAAGCAATTGTGGATGTTCGCTTGTTTGACTCGGATATAAACTAGGCCACTAACCCTCTTGCTGATTGTAAGGGTGCCTTGTGTGGTAAGCTAGTGATTACTCTTAACTTCAATTGATATTCAATCTTTAGTTTGCATCCATTAATGGGATTGGAGAGGAGATATTGATTTTAAAACCATTTGAGATCCTTAGAAGCTTGCACTAGGTGAAGTTGAGGTCGCTGATAAGATTTCACTTGGTAGAGTCCAAGTCATCCATGATTCCTTGCATTTCTAGTTAGAAGTAGATATGGAAGTAAGTTTAAGTTTAAGTTTAAGTTTAAGTTGAAGTGAAAGTTGGAAGATCAAAAACTACATTTTCATTGCACATTGTGAAGCCAAATCTTTAGAAGTACAAGTAAGTTGATATCCATTGAATGAATAGCATAAGTCCCCCTAAGTGATTACCAGTAAATCACATCATTTCACTAAACGAGTATCCACAATAAAAGGAACCTTGAAGTCATTTCATGATCTTACTTTGCAAGCTTAGCATGAGAGATGACCTTATATCAAGAGATGGTTGGACATTTGGTGTTTCATTCCGAAATACTAAGTGTTAGATTCTGCATATTGTAGTGGAACAAAACTCACGTGAACATTACCCAGCATTGAATAAAAGAATACTTGACCCGATTCATGGTTCCCGTGGTGAGCGATTTCAAAGTCTTGCAGATCAATATGGTTTATGTCCCCTTCCCAAGCACTTTCAGTTTGGAGATTGTTGCCCTATTCAGCAGGTTCCCATAGGCTAATGAGTTGGGGTTAGGGAACTCATGGTGATTGTTCAATCCAATTTATTTGGCAATGACAAGTGTTGCATTAAGCTCAGACAGTTTAAACTTGCATTATGACCTTTTATGGAGTGGATTCAAGCATCTTGTCTGTTACTATTTTTAGTGACAGGTTGGACACCGGCTTGGTCAGTTTGTAGTATTTCTATTTTGGGAATGTCAGTGGATGCATTTGATGTTGATATCATGGCAATGAATGTGGTCCAAAGCATTTAATTTAAATAACGTCAAAATATTGAAGTTAATTAAAGACTCAACTTTAGCATTGTTTAATTTAATAAAGTGACTAAGTGGGCGCCATGAGTTATAAGGTGTAATTGAAAAATATTAAATAAAGAACACATTGGGATATGGATGCCAATTTTGTGAGCCGTAAGGTATTTAAAATAAATTTAAATAATGCAACCCCAAATTGGGCATGGGCCTTGGAGGCCTTTATAATGGCATTTTGGAGGCCATTTTGCTTATGTTGGAATTGATATTTTGAGAACAAATTTCTCTGGATTGAACTTGTCCATTCCTTTGCTTTGTGAGAACCAAAACTTTTGCAAAGGACATTCTCTTCGTTAAAGATCTAACCTAGAGGATTTTTTGGTGATTTCACTCGGAAATCACATTTGGTCTTCACAATGGTTTGAAACTTTAGTTTTTGAGCACAGATCTCCTGGGCAGAGTTAAAGAATATTGAGAAGGGAAGACTGTAGACTTTGTTTGCAGATTTTGAAGCAGACTGTATTAATTCCTTGCTTACTGTACTTGTTCTAGTTGGTTGTACAGCCTGTGAGGGAACATGGGAGTGCTGGGAGGAGGAGGTCTAGGGTTTGAGCTGCAATTTTTGGCCGTTTAGGATTTCCCAGGCCTGCACATCATTGAGCATCGGTTTGAAAACATATTTGATATCATTTGGAGGTGTGGTGTTCATTGTAGGGTTTACAGAATTGCTGTTTGGTTGCAAAATCAGACTTGTAATCATTCAAATCAAATGGGTACGTCTGATATTTCATTGTAATGTGATTTCACTATTTGGGTATTCAAAACTTTGATTGTAAATTGTACTTTCAATTTGGGAAATAATTCAGAAATTTATGCTAGTTGGGGATATTTCTGAAATATTGTGTTTGAAGAGTTATCTTTTTCATTTTATTGCTGCAAATGAGATTACTATAATTTCTATTTCCACATCCCTCTACTTCTCTAAAAGAAACTCAAAGAGAAAAACAAAAAAAAACAAGGATGCATATTAAAGTGGTATCAGAGCAGTGTAACCTGCCATCCTGAAGGGTTCAGAATGATAAAACAGTGACATGTCAGGGTTAAAGCATTGACCTTCGACACAGTTACAATACTCGAAGAAACAGGTCTAATCCAAAATTTGGCAATAGAAGAACAGAGAGCAGAAAATATGGGTGATAGTGATGCAGAAGGGGAACAAACAATGAATATGTTACACTATTATTAGAGGAAAGCAGGCTGCAGATCATCGTGCGGAGGTAACAAATCAGCGTCTTGGAGAGTTGGTTGAGATGATGGTTTGTCAATTTCGGACCAATGACAACAACAATAATAATGGTGCAAACGATGGAGGTATTAATGAACATCAGGGAGGTAATAATGGTAACATGGCGAAGGGGATAATTTGAACAGTAGAGATGCAAATCAACAGGCGAGAACAGTTAATTCCAAACCACTTATGTCGGTTTTCTCACCTAGAGTCCAACCATAGGTTGACAATGAACCCCAAGTGACTGTTCTACAAAATCAGTTTATGCAGCATTGGACAGATGGAAACAAATTTTCAAGCTGCTACATCTCTTAGAGATTCAGATTACGTGGACCTCAAAATGAATCATAGACCCCTTCTTGGTGGAAGAACAAATAATCACAATTTGCAGAAAAAGATTAGGAAACTAAACCTTATTATGCTGAATCAGGGTGAGCTTCAGCTAGAACTTGGGTGCATATTTTCAATTGAATCCCATGTGAAAAAATTAAGCTATCAAATATGCTGCTATTCACTTGGATAGTATTGCTCACGAGTGGTGGCATCAAGGAATGATCACTATGGGACATGATCAAATCATATTCTGAGTTCACAGAGAGACTTGTTGATAGATTTGATAAGAAAGGTCCGGAGCTGCATTTCAAGCAGTTGGCTTAGTTGAAAGAATGTGTACAGTGGATGCTTATGTTGCTGATTTTCAAAGTTGTCGGTGTTAGTTACAGACATTTTAGAGAAGAGGCCTAATGTTTTGTTTATGGATGGACTATCAGACCCTTTGAGGGGTTGGATAAAGGCACTCAATCCACCCACTTTACAGGAAGCCATTAAGAAGGCTAGGGACATGGAGACCACTTCTAGTAGCAAATTTCAGTCCAAGAGAATGATGAGCACACGGTTATACTAAGGAGTTGGGGGAAGTGAATCAATATAATAATACTCTTTTTAACCTTCTTAAAACTTATTTTATTCCTTTATGATTTAATTATAAATTAGCACATATGAGAAAACAAAAAGCCACACAACAACAACAAAGTTTACATGGAAACCCTTGCAGGAGGAAACCATGATAAAAATACTGCCTATACTAATTTTTCAGTTACGAATTCTAGAGGCACCAACCTCTCATTCACTTTATGAGCACCAACTCACTGAAGGCACCAACCCTTCATTCAAATTGTTTTCACAAGAGACATAACTCTCTTCTTCAAACTGTTATAATTCCCTTGCCAAGTCTACTATAAACTGATCCTAAATATGCCACAAAATGATCAGAATCTCCTCTTGAAAAATTGCTATCAACTCCTTATACTCTTCTTGTTAAATCTGCAAATTATCCTCTCACTAATGGCTCCTTATAAATTTGGTGTATATGCTTGATTGTCTTTACAACACACATTTCCAACTCTCATACAATGGTTATTTTATATCTTCTCAAGAGGGACGATTCCCATTAGAGACATCTCCCTTCATATCACATAGTTAGAACCTAAAACAAGTCACACCTCTTTGCAAAGGTCAATGTTTATTCGTAATAATCTTTTAATGTGTTGGGTGGCAATTTTGTAAGTCACTGTGACCACAACTTCCCAAACTGTGGATAGTTTGCAACCGACAGTTTTTAAGGATCAATTGCAAAATAGTGGTTCCAGCCACAGCATGTGAGACACAGTCTCTCCTACTTCTCAAGGAAGGTTCCCCCCTCTTATTGCTACCAAAATCAACAAAACACTTAACTACTTATTTACAGTAAGCTGGATCAAGGTGGGACACTCATCCTATTCTCTTATTTTAGAATAGATGTTACTATTACAATACAATCTTAAAACAATAGTGTATTTCACTTGCAAAGCATCTATTGGAGCAATAATTCCGATAAACAAAAGATTAGACGTAAAAATAATCTTCAACGTACCAACACTTTATGTAACCAAGAAGCTCATGAAAGCTCAAAGTCTTTCCATGGCTCCTTATGAGATTTTGAGAACAAGAATGAAACAGATATGCAGCTCAAAGTCTCCGACACGTATTTCACCTTGCATGCACAAACGAAGAAAACGAATCAGCACAAAGTTTGCAAACTATTCTCTTGCTTGAGCGCTCTATGTTAATCTCATATTTGATACGCAACCCAAAGTCTCCAAGATCAAACCTGAAATCAAATTATAACTCTGAACCCAATATGCAGCTCAAAGTCTACAAGATTGAATCCAAATCCCTCTTGAACAAAGCAATAAAACTCATAATCAACTCAAGAAAATGTCGTCACATAACAGTTTGGATTGGCACAAAGTCTCAAAACAACCTGCCTCTTTTATTGAAAGCAATTCAATTTACATCTAAGCTCAAAGTCTTAGAGTGCATATACAAATTGGCAAAGTTTTCTTGCATTGCCAAAAGATGATTAATTATAATGGAGCTCCCTCCTATATATAGGTGAGGGGCTAAGAGAGAAAGGTGGGAGAAACCCAACAAACTTTGACCTATTCAAAAATAATTTGACGTATTCAACCTTGCAAGTCCTAATGCATTTGCAAGACAATTACATGTCACAGCTTCGCAGGTGATACTATCACATGAAATTACATCTTGTTTTCATATTACATGTAATTTGTCAATTACAAAGTTACAAAATGCGTGATGAAAATAAAATAAGTGTCTGACAAGACACAATTCCTATTACATCATCCTTTGTCTAAGTTGCCGGATTCGAAACCTAGACCCCGGATCCGGGTCCGGATTTGTCCCCCGGTCCGTGCTGGATTCGGGCAGGGTCCGGATCTAGACCTGTGGGTCCATCTGGATCCACGATCCGTGGATCCCCATGGACCCACAAGTCCAAATCCAGACCCTAGCTGAATCCAACACGAATCGGGCCGAATCAAGCGAAGTTTTGCCAGCAAACGGAATTTAAAACTTTTTTTGGCAAAATTTATAAATTTTTGATATCCATAACCCAAATTTTTGACATCGCCGAACTTGGGCCCGCTGAAAAATAACTCTTGGTGCCTTTATAAAATAATTAAAGTCAGTTGAGCTTTCGGGGGCGCTGCCCCTTGACCCCGTCTTGGGGACTTTGCCCCCAAACCCCCATTTAATAATTTGGGGTGGAAACTGCGCCAATAAAAGGGGAAAAATTAACCTTCGAGTCTTATTAGGCTCCATATAGAAGATGGTGATGATGAAGAAGAAGAATATCAATAAATTATTAATCCATTAGTTGAACTTCAAACAATGATACTTGAACTGATGTTATGATTTAATTTTAATGTTTTGAATCTTTGAGATTTGGCATTGATCAATGATCAAGCATCATATAGATTCATACTATGAAATGATTTAGTTTTAGAATTATGTATATTTCTCTTATTTTTGTATATATAATGCATATACATATATATATTTATATATATATACACACACAAACCCATACAAATCCTAATGGGAATTTTTTTTTTCACGAATCCACGAACCGGATTCGCGAACCCGAATCCGTCCCCGAACTCGAATCGGCAACTTAGTCCTTTGTTGGTCTTCATGCTGCTACAGGATGCTTCATGATTGATATGTTCAGCTTTGGTGAAAACCTCTCGAACTGCAATAAGAACCTGCATCCTTGATTGCTCTACATCACAGTGGTCGTTACTGGGAAAAGCATCTTTTCATGGCCATTTCAGTCTTGAAAGCATTCTATGCCAGTGGGGAAAATCATGGGAAGAACATTCGCAAATGGGAAGAACTCTCTTGCAATTGCACCTCAATTACAAGGGAAAGTACTTGCAAGTGGGAAAGACCTCTTTGCATAGCCGAGGTGGAGAACTTGAAATGTAGGCACTTCAACATAGATCATTGGAAGTTTCATAGTCTTTAAGCTTTGAAGAACAACTGGCGTCTTTGTTGAATGTTCACTATCTTTCACTTCCCTTAAATCAAAAGGAGAATCTATCCCTTTGTTTATTGGCTACAAACAGCTCTTCTCTGAATTTCTTAACTTAAGTTGTGAGAGAAAAAGAATTACAAAGACTTCTCAACTTCTGAATTTAAACTTTTACAAAGCTGCTGGAAGAAGAAGATTTCTCAAATTTAAATTCCATTCTTCATAAATGCAAACTCCAGATCTGAAAAAGTTCACTGACAAATGGCCATGGATGAGAACCGGAATGCAAGAAGATAGGAAGCCAAAGACCCATTCAAACTTTCACAATGCTGATTTTTTATGCCATTACAAGTTGAAATGTAATGGGGAAGAAAAACGGCGCCTTCAAGAGAAAAACGTGGTTTGTGTTGATGACAACAAGCTGCAAAATAATGGTGTTTGCCCTTGGACAGGCATCTAAGCCTTTGCAACAAGTTTGAGATTTGTATTTGCTTTAAAACTCGCGTTTTAAGTAATGCAAATGCTGGGACTGTGTATTGCAAAATCGCAGCTTATAATGCCCTATACGGGCTTTACCATCCACAGCGCAAGCATAAATACACAGGGAAGTATAATGATGGGCTTTAAAAGTGGAAAGAGCATGTTTTCCAGTCACTTTTTTCCCTAGACAGGCTTTAAGATTGCATTCGCAAGCCAAATCGATGCCAAAGGAAAACAAAAACGCATTTTAGATAAACCACATTTTAATATCAAGCCATGAATGGGCTTTTGAAGGTCAATTGCATATGAAATATGCATTGCTTTTAATAAAAACGGGCTTCATAATATGCAAAGCATATAAAAGTCACCACCTTTGGGCTTGTATGGGTGCTGACGGGATTTTAAAATCGATTTGCAAGTCCACTTGCTGTTTAAAAACAAGTTCTTGGATGTGCAATTCAAGTAAAAATCGCTTTCTCATATACATAACATATTTAGAATGACATATAATGCGCTTTCAAAAACCAACGACATGCATTTAGATAGCAATTGCAAGTCATTCAAAACATATTAATTGGTTGTGCATATGTAATGCTAACAAAAATAGCCACCCTTAACTAATGACGGGATTTACAATGACCATCGCAAGTCAAAACAATATTAAAAGAGCAGGGATGGACTTTAATAATGAAGTCACAAGTTATTTAAAATACATACACGAATGTTGAATGTGTAATGTATTTAAAAATCCCCACCTTGCCTTTAAATATCTTATGTATACTTACAAGCACTAGAAACTAATAAAGAGAAAATATGCAGTAAGGCTTGAAAAGCCCACCAACACATTAACAAAGTTCACATATTTCCTTGCAAATATGTAGGTGGAGTTTTAATTCCAGATTGCATGCTAAATGATACTCAAGATGTCATGAAATGACTGACAAAAAGCCCACTTATGCAAGATTTTAAACAAGAAAAAAAGACTTGCAGTCAGGCTTAAAAAGCCCACATGTAGTGTTCTTAATTCTTCATTAACTCTTAAAATACAACCTAGATTGACACCTAAGATAGCTCGAAACGAGCAGAATCGAAAATGCAACGAATCTAGGGCGAAAACAAAACCAAAAAACAAAACAAACAACCAAGAAAATGCCTCAGAGAGTTTAGACAACGAAAATTTCCATAGTGTTTCCCCAATTTTGCGAATACAAACTCGAGGGCAACATAATGAATAGCATCTTTTGAAGAATATTTTCTTTAGCAAAAACATCTCGTAACCACACCCCTTGAAAACAACAGACTTATTTAAACCACTCCTTGATTCTTTCTTAATAGGGTCGCTTATATCATATGAATTTTTTGTCTTTAGATTATAATGAGTCCGCCATCTTGCTATAGTCAACTCTTGAGAGAATCGGCCAGAGCTTTTATGAAGTCGGCTCTATCATATTGCATGCACCACCTTGTATTAAGATATCAAAGTCTGGTGTATTAAGACATTAAGACATCACTTCTTACATTAATATTGATCTCTTTCATATGTATGTCGATCGCTTCTTTGTCCTTCTTCATAAAGTTGCTACTATAGAAGTTGTTACCTTATCGTCAATGTTATTATTGATAATTGCCACTATTATCAATAAAACTTGCCATTGTTATGTCAGCCTTGTTAATGATCTGATTGTTGTGTTATTATTGCCATCTACCACTTATCTAGTATATTTTTACAATGATATTCGACATCAATGACAATTTGGCCAAGAATCTCCCCCTATGTCATTGATGGCAACCACTTAAGGAAATGGTCTTGATTATACACTACTCCCCCTTTCTCCAATGCTCCCCATTACTCATCTTCTCCCCCTTTGTCATCAATGGCAAAGGCATTTATAGAGTTGTATGGTACTACAATGAAGAGATCCCCCTTACGTATAGTTCTCCTTGGAAGGATAGGTATGTAAACTACTATACCTAGTAATTTACGTACATGAAATAATAATACAGATGGCAACGCATACCCGATATAGGAGTAAAATATATCTTTATTCGCTCATTAATTCATTACAGAAGACCAGGAACGGTCGGCCAAGGATTACAATTCATTCGACTACACCTCTAGTCCCCTCCTTGGTGATACACAACATATTTAAAGGACCCGGCGGTTGCCAAGAGAGACGACCATCAACCAACAACTTGTGAAAGATGTCATGGGAATCTACACAAGGATTGTAGGTAGTGACGTGAGTGGGGATGAAAATGCAGCTAGAAAATAAACCTATTGCAAATCGATATAACTTCTACGCTACAAAAATCCAATGAGAATTTTGGCGACAAGAGCTATTAAACACAAATCACACAATTCATGGTAATTAAATCTGAAGCATGTAAATTAAAAATTATTTATAATTGCAAGTTACATAGATTATGGAACCTGAAACGATCCAAACACAACTTTTAATTGATTGAAACAATAACACATGATAAAACATACCTTGCAAAAATAAAAATAAATAAAATATATGCATTCAGTCGACAGCTGAAGAGTGGGTACCCTTCCTCCCAGCCATCCAATTGAAGATGTGCTCAGAGAATTTTTTAAACAAACTTCAAAATACTTCTTTCAATAATGATATCAAATACATTTATTTTCATTTTCTTTTATGTATTACATGTGACTACTTATATAGCTTCAATGCATGAACAAAAATTCCTAAAATATAATTTTCCAATTTATAACTTGTGGTTGAAACAAAGTCACAAAGAATAGGTCCTTAAGGGGATTTCTTTCTTCCTCTTTCCTTTCCCCAAAGAGTAGGTCCTCCTTTATAACCCTCTAGGGAAACATAACCCTCTACGGAAATATATAGTCACAACCTTTACTAAGAATATCTCTCTTCGTAAAGAGGCATCTGGTCTACACTAACTGCTCTTTCTACCTTAATTCCCAATCTGATTTCCATGCCATTTTTCTCCCTTCCTCCAAATGAGAATCTGCCTTATATAGCCTTCAAGAGGAGTAGAGTCATAACTTTTGCAAGGACATCCTTCTTCATAAAGAGGTGCCTCTTCTAAATTAATTACTGTTTATAATTCATTTTCAGATTAACATCCAATCGTTTATGATTCATTTAAGATTAACACCCTTATGCTCAACAAGTCACCGATTATACGAAGAAGCCCTTTGTTCAGAGGGAAAGAATATCGTGGAATGATTAAGTCCTTTGCATATCTATCAACTTTAACCTTAGAGAAAATTGTGAAGTCTTATTAAAAAGAGTATTTTCTGTATATGTATATATATATATATCTGTGTGTGTGTGTGTGATTGCTTCGATTGATTTAGTTTTCTTCTTGCTTAAGGATGGTGTGAAAAAGCTTTATGGTGGGGGCATGACATTTGCTGTGTGATGAAAGGTGTTTTGTTGGTCACAAGTTTAGAGTTTTTGTTGGCAACTAAGACCAAACAATTGGCCACCAATACAAGAGTTGGGCATCAGAGTTTGCATTATAGGTGGCTGCAATATTCCTAGTTCTGGCATGAGAAGTATTCTTGGGCGATTAAGATCAAATAGGGCTGCCATTACACTCAACTGGGTGTGGATAACAGTTTGGAGGGCATTGGCCAGTCATTTAGTGTTGAGCAACCAGTTTGTGATTGGCATGAGTTTATTTGCTGAATGGGCATGAGTTTTTACAGTGGCTGGGCGTGGAAACATTCCATTTCATGTTGGTTGATGACAATAACAACATAAGCAGGGCATTATATGTTATTTTGGAAGGAGCACAAGGGTTAAAGGCCGACGTGAGGGACTGAAAATACCTTCAGCGAAGTTAGGAGACATGAGGATTGCAACACTGTTGAAAAATAAATATGAGACACATATAGACCCTTGGGACGGTTGCATCAGACCTGCGCTATTCCATTTGCTGGTTGCATTCATTATCTAGTAGCTGGTGAGTGTTTGGGGGAGCTGCTGGGAGTGGACATGGGGTTTTAAAGATTAAGTATTACTGTTAGAAGAGAACAGACCTACAACTAATGAATCACGTATTCAGCTGCTCTGAATAGCATGCAATTTGCATTTTGATAAATGTTAGTGTATTATTTCAAGTTCATGTGTTGTAAGCTGCGACGAAAGATTGATTCTAAACCATAACAAATAGCATCAAACTCTGCAAATAGAGAAACGTCTTCAGTTTCATGTGCAATCAAACTATTTGACAAAATGCATATCAATAACCATTGGAGAGGGGTTGCCAAATATTGGGTTGGGACTGGGCAAAGTTATTACAGTGGTATCAAAGCTTAGACCCTGCCAGCCTATGGTGTTAAGGATTGTGCCTCGGCAATTGTGTAATCAATTTCTGTGGCTTGAGTTTCATCAAGGTTTTGACATTCAAGTTTGTGGATCATGGTACAAAGAGGTGAGGAAGAGTTGGTCAATAAACTTTTTAATGCAGGGGATAAACTTGAACATCTATCTCAGCAAAAAGATCTTCTTCTCAACACTTTAGAGGAAGTAGAGGATTGTTAGTACATAGTGGATCAGTCACCTTCTCAGGTGATACAAGCAGCCATGATTCCTGCAGTGACTTCCTTGGGTAAGCAGAGATTTTTGAGATGCAGGGATGATGATATAAGGTTGATTGTTTCTTCCTGTTTAAGCGAAGTCATGAGAATTTCAGCACCTAAAGCTCCTTACGAAGACGACACAATGAAAGAAATACTTCAGCTGCTCATGGATAGTTTCAAAGGATTGGATGATGTCATAAGTTCTTATTTTGCTAGGAGGGTAACCATATTGAACATTTGCGAAAGTCAGACTAGGTAACATCATGTTAGATATGGGTTGTTGTAATGTCCCCTTTTTGGGATTGCCCTAAATCTTGCTCAAGCACCTTGTAAATATCAAGTCTTCTAACTATCTGTAATGTCCCCGTTTTGAGCGAGCATTGGAGATTAGTGGATTTAGCCTATCATTGTGTCCTTGTAGGCTAATACTGGTGATTAGAGGACCATGTTGTGGGTTGTGGCCCCGTTTGAGGGACTTACTATTTATAGTAAGTCAACAGTTGGTTCCACGGAGCTCAGATGATATAGACGAGTTATATGATGCTCTCAGCTTTTATTTCTGACTTCCAGTTTGGGCTCCAAGATTCTTGGAGGGAGCGTCTATTTATAGTAAGTCACCCCATCAGGTTCATTCATCATATTTCATCATCTGGATCACTCTTGTGCTGTCAAATTTTGATTCTAATACTTCCTCAGTTGTTTTCGCAAGACAAGTGAATTATTATTATTATTTAATTAAATCGGCTAAGGTTGCTATTTTTATTGAGATTGTATTTTGGGCATCTTAGTGTTATAGCTCGTCGCAACCGGGTTGAGAAGTTTTAAATCATGAGCTCATAAAACAGGGACCCTATGTTTCAGAATATTGTTATTTTAATGAAAGGGTTGTTTTTCCTCATTAAAGAGGAAAGAAATATAATAGTTTATTATATTTCAAATGTGCACATAAAGCACTCTTTATGTAAGTGAAAAGTGTGAAGATGAAGTTAGGGATGGATTTGTGAGGAAGACTTTATAAAGGCTCTTGGAAGAATTCGATTATTCATTATGCTTATCATTCTTTGAAATTGGTTTTAAAATG
>MU224791.1:2570994-2593511 GCA_018584345.1 Thuja plicata
TTTAAAATGGTTCTGAGTTCTGGAGTTGAGGGTTTCGAAATTTCAGCAGGAAGAATTGTAAATTCTTCATGAGTCCTTTCACTTTGAGTTGGATTTAATTGCCAATGAATTGTGGTTGAATTGTGGCAGAGCTTGGTTGATGCCTGAAGGAATTTGGGATGCCATTAATGGGAGTTGAGAGCTGGAGTGTTGGACGCCAATTTGAATGGTGCTGATTTTTTGTTCAGATTGGACGTGGGGTTTCTCCTCAAGCAGCTGCCACCTCTCTTAGCACTTGCGGACAGAATTTAGTGCTGGAAACATTGATAGCCGCCCTTTCTCTTTACTTGCGGCTAGTATGGTGGCTGTTGAAAGTAATCACAGGTTATTTTAGTAATTTATTTGATAGAATTGGTTATGTATAATTTCTTATCAGCAACTGGGGTTTCCAAATTAAATTAAATAGAATGCATGGTTATTTGTATTTCAATGTAATTGATTGGTTAAATAATATTGGTGAAATCATTGCTTTACCTGGGAAACTATGTTAAAAATTTATATCATTCTACAATTCCAAAACAAATACAATTGTTGCAAGCAAATTCAGAGATAGAGCCAGGCAGGCTCTTTACAGTGGTGTCAGAGCAGTTTTCCTGTCATCCTGTGGGGGTGATATTTATTAGGGTTGATTGTTTGACTTGAGTGATCAGCACTCTGGTTTTTTTTGCAGTCATGGACAGATACAGGAAATCTAGTACTCATAGAAACCAGTTAGACAGTTTGTCTGAATTAAGAAAACAAACAAATGCCTTAGTTAAGGATATGGAGAAACGGAGGCAAACTTTGGAAAGATTAAATGCGCCACTTTTAAATCCGATAATTGTCGATACGGCAACAGATTATTTGGTTTCTTTGTTCAGTAGGTCCTCTTATTAGAGAAGATATGAGGAGAGACGTGAGTATTATACAGGTGAGACATCCAGAAATCTCCATGACGAGTTTTCAGTAACTGCTGATTTTGGGGGAGATGTTCCTGTACTTACTGGACCAGCCACTAGTCTGTCTTGTTTGTACACCAGAGGGTGGAGATTCGTTACAGGGACATGTGGATGTGTCTGACTTGTTAGCAGATAGTGGTACTGAGTTTCAGCATCCTGAGCCTACCAGAGTTGGTGACACGGATCAGGCTGGTGACATGTCTAGTCCCATTGATGGCAGTCTTAAATCAATTGGTAGCAGTATCAGCTATACAGGGTCTGATTTTCCAGACACCAGACTTTTATTTGAGCCTGTTGTTGATGCCATGGATGGTGTGAGAGTGGAGAATGTAGTAGATACCACTAGGGATTGTGACACTATGGATGATGGTGTTATTTTTGAGGAGTGCAAGGAGTATTTGAGGTCTAACAGCTTGGATGTTTATGATAGTTGTCGCAGTGTGGAGTCAGTACAGGAGACTATGGTCTTTTCCTGTACTGAGCATTTGAGCATGGAGTCACCAAGTGATGACACTCAGAAGTGGAGTGGTACAAATGAGTCAGGTGACATAGGTTCATGCCACAGTGTAGAGGATTCACGTGAGGACATTGAGTCATGTATGCAGCCAGAGATAACAGAGGGGTCTCAGATAGAGGATGTTGATACTAGCATCACGGATACCTCTGATGTTGAGTGTGAGGATGATGTGGGTTGCAGTGTGTTTGATTTTCTATATCCGACATGGGGTATTGACTCAGCGTTGTCATTCGGTGGTGGTGGGTACCAAGATCCTTTTCTGCAAGGACTCATGGATGAGGATGGGGAAGCATATGAGTGGCAAAAGTTTGTTTTAGCCAGAGCTTCCATTCCTTCGGATGAGGTTATTTCTTTAGTGACACCTGAGGATGACTCTATTTGTAGCGAGTCATGTTTGATTTATCAGACCTGGGGGGGACTCTGAGTTGTTAGTGAGGATGGGTCCCAGAATCTGGATGGTCATGTGGTTACAAAGGACGAGGTAGTTGAGGATTGTGATGAGTTAGATTCAGCAGCATCTTCCTTGGGGGTAGATGAGGATGAGTCTGATGTCAGTACTCAATTTGTAGATGTGTGCTCGGATGACAATACACAGAGATTCGGTGATCTTGAGGGGAGTTTGTTGGACACAACTTCCTTCCATAGTGTGGACAGTGTAGTGGAGATTGTGCATAGGAGACCCGTTGTGCAGAGTCATCACGTGACTAGCCAGTTGAGAGTCAGTGAGAGAGACATTTCTTCTACTCTCGAGCATTTCGATGCCGCTCATCAGTTGTTGGTTGTTTATGGTTGGGGTGCTCCTATGACAGATGAGCACGGTGGTAGCTACCTTTCCCTGACAGAGATCCATTCCTTACGAGCGGCTGTCAGGATTTTGAGACAGGATTATTTACTGTTGGTAGCCGATCAAGATCACCTAGTTGAGTGGGGGAGTACGGCATATGAGCACTGATGGACAGAGAGGAGGTGAGCGAGCTTACTCAAGAGCTCACAGCGACTTCTGAGGCTTTAGAGGGCACTCAGTTGGCTCTTCAGGGGTCGCAGTTGCAGTTGAGAGAGGTGACTGTGGAGTTGGAGCAGATTCAGACTCTACCAGTCGTAGATCCAGTTCAGTTGCAGATAGTAGTGGTTAGTGGTGAGTCAACTTCCACAGTTGGCAGTGATGGATGTGTTGGGGACATAGTTACATCCATCCTTAAGACAAATGCAGTAGATGCAGAGGAGGTTAGTGCATCAGTGGAGGACAGTAGAGATAATTTTTTGGTATCCGGTTCTCCAGTTGTTAGCACGATGACAGATGATACAAAGCAGGTTTTGGGGACTTTTGTGGTAGCCCGTGTGGATTTGTCCGAGAGCTGTGTGCCAGTTGCTGACACCACTCCCTTTGACTCCCAGGACATGGACAGGGTGTCATTTGGTTCTCATGATAATTTGTTTCCTTCTGTTGGAAGCAAATCTATTCCTCCTTTTTATACAGCTGATAGTGATAGGCAGTTGGTAGCGCCGCTATTTCAGAGGGATTAACTGTGGATTGCAGGGGAGCAAGTTGATGTTGCTTCTTATAATTTCTACTACACAGAGTCATTCATGGAGTACTTGCTAGAGAGTCCGGTTTTGCAAGAGGGTCCTTTCGGAGCTTCTGAGGGTACACTCATCCGGGGCTTGCGGTATTCAGCTTTTGGTGGGGAGAATTGTAGATACTTTGACTACAATGCTTCCTCATCGAGATTTTGTGGTTGGGTTTGCTGAGAGGGTTACCCGAGATCCTGCCCAACCATTTTTTCAGAGTCGGAGATTGGAGCCCTCTCTTGATTTGCAGTTTGATTTTGATGAGCCTCTGACAGGGATTGGAGTTTTCCACCATGATTACATAGTGAGGAGCGCTCATTATTTCTCTTTTGACCCACCAATTGAGGAGTTGTTTGCGTGTCGGTGTGGGTTGGCTCCAGGATTATACCATTCTTCTGGGGATGGGTTTACTCCATAAGCAGTTGATGGGGTTGGTTACCGCAAGCTAGCAGGAGGTGACTTGCAGGGTCAGTACATCTCGGATGGTTTTACAGTGGATGGATATCAAGATTACGAGAGTACACATGGAAAAATTGGCAGGGTGTGCAGGGAGCTCTGATCTTTTAGATGGTATTGGATATCCATTCTTCCTTGTTATGGATGGCTGTGAGTTTCATCTCTACTGGGATCCAGGTAGTGACAGGTTTGGCACTGCAGATTGTGTGGACAACTATGGTTGGCATGATGACAGTGTGTTTTGGTTAGCTCAGTGGATGGTGACTTCATCACGAGTTTGCAGGTGATCGTAGGGACATTACTCCATTCTATCCTTGGGATCTGGGTGGACTTCTGTGTTTTGTTTTTTGGGATTGCTTGGGGACAAGCAATTTCGGGAAGGGAGGATTGTAATGTCCCCATTTTGAGCGAGCATTGGAGATTAGTGGATTTAGCCTATCATTGGGTCCTTGTAGGCTAATACTGGTGATTAGAGGACCCTGTTGTGGGTTGTGGCCCCGTTTGAGGGACTTACTATTTATAGTAAGTCAACAGTTGGTTCCACGGAGCTCACAAATGATTTAGAGGAGTTATATGATGCTCTCAGCTTTTATTTCTGACTTCCAGTTTGGGCTCCAAGATTCTTGGACGGAGCGTCTATTTTTAGTAAGTCACCCCATCAGGTTCATTCATCATATTTCATCATCTGGATCACTCCTGTGCTGTCAGATTTTGATTCTAATACTTCCTCAGTTGTTTTCGCAAGACGAGTGAATTATTATTATTATTTAATTAAATCGGCTAAGGTTGCTATTTTTATTGGGATTGTATTTTGAGCATCTTAGTGTTATAGCTCGTCGGAACCAGGTTGAGAAGTTTTAAATCATGAGCTCATAAAACAAGGACCCTATGTGTCAGAATATTGTTATTTTAATGAAAGGGTTGTTTTTCCTCATTAAAGTGGAAAGAAATATAATAGTTTATTATATTTCAAATGTGCACATAAAGCATAGTCTTTATGTAAGTGAAAAGTGTGAAGATGAAGTTAGGGATGGATTTGTGAGGAAGACTTTATAAAGGCTCTTGGAAGAATTCGTTTATTCATTATGCTTATCATTCTTCGAAATTGGTTTTAAAATGGTTTTGAGTTCTGGAGTTGAGGGTTTCGAAATTTCAGCAGGAAGAATTGTAAATTCTTCATGAGTCCTTTCACTTTGAGTTGGATTTAATTGCCAATGAATTGTGGTTGAATTGCGGCCAGCTTGGTTGATGCTTGAAGGAATTTGGGATGCCATTAATGGGAGTTGAGAGCTAGAGTGTTGGACGCCAATTTGAATGGTGCTGATTTTTTGTTCAGATTGGACATGGGGTTTCTCCTCAAGCAGCTGCCACCTCTCTTAGCACTTGAAGACAGAGTTTAGTGCTGGAAACATTGATAGCCGCCCTTTCTCTTTACTTGCGGTTGGTATGGTGGCTGTTGAAAGTAATCACAGGTTATTTTAGTAATTTATTTGATAGCATTGGTTATGTATAATTTGTTATCAGCAACTAGGGTTTTGAAATTAAATTAAATAGAATGCATGGTTATTTGTATTTCAATGTAATTGATTGGTTAAAGAATATTGGTGAAATCATTACTTTACCTGGCAAACTATGTTAAAAATTTATATCATTCTACAATTCCAAAACAAACACAATTGTTGCAAGCAAATTCAGAGATAGAGCCAGGCAGGCTCTTTACACTCTCTCTTCGGATGCTGATTGTTGCTCTCTTGGATGAGTGTTATTGCTCAATGGTTCGATCTTCCTTGATTGATGCCTTGAGGTATGGGTGAGTAATGATTGCTAAGTCCCCTTCAATGCTTGGAGCGAATCCTCCTTTACACTTTATAGGTGGAAGGATCGCCACCTATCATAAGGATTGAGTCACCACTTTTCATTGTTGCCTTCAAGAATAATATATTATTCCCCAAATTGATGTCGCTTGGATGTCCTCAGATAAAATCGTCTCCTCTTTATATCCTCCAATGTGAGGGAGAGTCACACCACTTCATAATAGTTACAACCTTTCACAATTACCACCCTGCAAAGGGGTCAAAACCCTTCATTGCTGCCCTTTGAAAGAGTCACTTTCTTATCTTCTTCCCATTCATTTCTTCTTCCCTTAATCCTTAATTATTTTTTTTGCTTCCTTCTTCCTTCCTCTCTCCCTTTTCAAATGAACTCTTCTTCCTTTTATACCTCAAGATTGAGGGAGTCACAACTCTTCATGGCATGCTCCTTGACCTTTCATTAAACTTAATTAATTATAATATTATATTATTATTTTTATATTTTTATTTTATTATTAGTAGTAATTATTATTAAATACAATTTCAAAAAGGGAGCATTACAGTCCAGAACACGCACAAGATTGCTTGTCCTCAAGCAATCTTGGTTTTAAATTTTAATGATAACATAATCATAAACACATTAGGTATGAACTAAACACAGAGCATATACATGAAAATACAAAGTATACACATGAATATATGCAGACACAAAGCATACACAAAAGCACAAAGTATACACAGGAATATATGCAGACATGGAGCATACAAAAAAGCACTAAGTATAAACATGAATGATGAATATATGCAGATACAAAGTATACATGCAAATACACGTGTTGTTAGAATTCTTCCTTTTCCAAGCCAAAAAGTGGGCCTAACCCCAATCTGGCTTCTCAATCCATTTCGAGTTAGAGAGTCGGCCAAACCCCATCTTTCTGCTCATAATCCATTTCAAGCAAAAAAGTGAGCCTAACCCCATCTTTCTGCACATAATCCATTACGAGCTAGAAAGTGGACCTAACCCCATCTTGTTGCTCATCATTTCAAGCTAGAAAGTGGGCCTAACCCCATCTAGTTGCTCATAATCCATTTCGAGCTAGAATGTGGACCTAACTCCATCTTTCTACTCATAATCCATTTCGAGCCAGAAAGTGGGCCTAACCCCATCTTTCTGCTCATAATCCATTTCAAGCCAAAAAGTGCGCCTAACCCCATCTTTCCACTCATAATCCATTTCCACTCAAAAAGTGGGTCTAACATCATCTTGCTGCTCATAATCCATTTCGAGCCAAAAAGTAGGCCTAACCCCATCTTTTCGCTC
This sequence comes from Thuja plicata, assembly GCA_018584345.1. Lineage (NCBI taxonomy): Eukaryota > Viridiplantae > Streptophyta > Pinopsida > Cupressales > Cupressaceae > Thuja > Thuja plicata. Next base: position 2,577,646 of record MU224791.1, read on the forward strand.
ATAATCCATTTTGAGTCAGAAAGTGGACCTAACCCTATCTTTCCGCTCATTATCCATTTTGATCTAGAAAGTGGGTCTAACCCCATCTTTTTTTGCATAATCTATTTTGAGCTAGAAAGTAATCCTAACCCCAACTTTTCGCTCAATCCGTTTTGAGCCAAAAAGTAGACCTAACCCCATCTTTTTGCCCATAAGCTATTTAGAGCTTGGAAGTGTGCCTAACCCCGCCATTCTACTCCCATATGTGCATAAATGTGTTATAAATTTGCTCCAATATGCTTCAAACATTTGCTCAATATGTCCCATTGATCCACTTCAATATGCTTCAAAACAAACTTAAAATGCTCTTCATATTTCTCTACTCTAGGACTGCTCTAGATCTGCTCTAATATACTTTGAGGGAGGGTCTGCTTATGAACTCCCTTTTTGATTCCCTCGTAACCTTCTTTTACATCAGCTCTTAACTCTTGGATTTGTATGATTTTCTTATAACTGTAACTTTAGCATGCATAAATGGATCCATGTACCTCAAGTTATGACAAGTGCAACAACTTCATTGCCACAACTACAACAGTAGAAAGGCTCATGATGGCACACAATGAAGGCAATTAGTTTAGATTTTTGCCTTGAATATCTTGATGCCCTGTAGATGCAAATGAAACAACAATTCTTCATACTTCAACTCCACAACATTTGTCTCTTCCATACATCATATGGCCTTACTTTTCATGAATGGGGCCATCACTGTCATCATACTCATACAGGCTGCTATCTTTCAATGAACTTGACCTTCAAATGAGTATGGCAAGGACCTCTATCCAACTATTCTCTTCTTAACCTTTGTTAATTGTACAATTGACTTTGCAATGCTTTTCTAAACATATCAGTCTTTTGCCTTCCTAACTGTTTTAGTTTGCATTTCCCTTTTGTAAACCTTTCTCCATTTGCTCTCCAATGTCTTTACGTGTCTTTTGAATTTGATACAATCATGCACTATCAACTTGGGTTTGTAGAGCACTTACAACACTCTCATGACTGTTTAAAACATCCTTATGACTGTCCTCTAAATCTTGTTATCCATCATCTTATCTTTACCCTGCAAGCTAGCAAGATCAAAGCACTGAAACCAATTGTAATATCCCCTTTTTGGGATTGCCCTAAATCTTACCCAAGCACCTTGTAAATATCAAGTCTGCCAACTCTCTCTTCAGATTCTGATCACTGCTCTCTTCAATGAGTGTTATTGCTCAATGGTTCGATCAAATTTGATTGATGCCTTGAGGTATGGGTGAGTGATGATTGATATGTCCCCTTCAATGCTTGGAGTGAATCATCCTTTATTGGTGGAACGATCACCACCTTTCAAAAGCATTGAGTTACCACTTCTCATTAATGCCTTTGAGAATAATATATTATTCCCCAAATTGATCTCCCTTGGATGTCCTCCTCAAATGAAATCTTCTCCCATTTATACCCTCCAACATGAGTGAGAGTCACACCTCTTCATAGTGGTTACAACCTTTCATAATTACCACCCTTCGAAAGGGTCACAACCTTTCATCGTTGCTGTTTCTTCGAAAGAGTCACTTCCTTGTCTTCTTCCCATTCCTTTCTAATTTCTATTTTTTGCTTCTTTCTTCCTTCCTCTCTCCCATTTCAAATGAGCTCTTCTCTGTTTTATATCTCAAGCTTGAGGGAGTTGCAACTCTTCATGGCATGCCCCTTGATATTTCATTAAACTTAATTAACTTGTAATTATTTATATTATAATATATTATTATTTTTTATATTTTAATTTTATTATTATTAGTTATTATTAAATCCTATTTCAAAAAGGAGACATTACAGTTGTGATGGTCTAGTTCTCGAAATGTTTCCCCATTTCTTTGCTACCATAAGAAAATAACATTGTGATAACATGTTATAACGACCATGCAATCCATTATGACTTTGATTGTTAATGTAAGTGACAATGTGTCAGTCACTTTATTCTATCTTATCGACTAACATGTGGAAGGACGATCATGAATACCTATTGATTGAACAGATCCCAGCTGAAATGGTAATTGCAGTGTGAGCAGAAGCTGAAACCTTATCTAGCCAATGAGGATCATGAGAAAGAAGAAGAATTTATAGCAGAAATTTATGATGGAGAAAATACCTTATCTCATGAGGTATGTATGACAGCTCCAAAAAGACTTATTAGGAGTTGCTAGAAAATTGATATATATATGGTTGCCTTCGTAAAAATTCCATCTTCCCACATATTCAAATCTCAACCTATTAGGAGTTTTTGCAAACAAGCAGTTAATTGAAGTTACTCACTTTTGATCAATTGATTAAAAAGATGGCTGAAAAAAAGAATTCGGAAGAATGACTGAAACCACAAGAGAGAATATTTTCTATGTTCATTAAAAAGGTAATTCTTCCAAAAGGTTTCATCTTCCAAAAGTCAAGGAAATGATGAAAAGAAGGAAATAGAGAACAAACAGGAAAAGATGTCAGAAATGATGGTCCACATCATGAGAGACAAAATGACTGTCAAAACATGTTTTACAAATGATGTTGTAGAAAAGGGAGTCATGTGGCTCATGAATCCTTTTCATCATGGGATAAAATTGAGGCCTATCAAAGAAAAAGGAAGAAAATAAGGGAAAGAAGAAAATCTGAAAACCAGATTCGGCCCAATTTGCAAGCAAATGTGTGTTTTCCATATCAAATGACATCAATTATGCTTTAATGAAATCAACATGATATAATGTTTTTGTCCTAGATATAGGTGCCACACAACACCACTTATTGAAGGCATTTCTTTGCAGATATTCAAGAAGAAAAATGCAGTCCAATATTTGGCAGACAACAAATTTGCAACCTAAATGGAAGGACAATTCAACTTAGTCACCAAGACTTACAAATTTCATTCTCCACAGTGTCTTATACCATCCTCAATTGGAATGAAACTTATTGTCCCTAGTGCTCATTCAAATACAAGGCCTCTCCATTTTTCTAGATGATGAAGAGGTAATAAATTAATAATAGTAAAAAAAGTGATGGACAATTACATTGACTGGAATTGACGAAGGAAAGTTGTTAGAGCTTAGAGGTGAGCCTTCAAGTTCAATAAACTTTGCGCATCTCATTCAAGAAGGAATGTCAAATGTCTTTTGTCTCATGCAAAGTATGGACATACGAACCATGATATCATTCGAACAATGCAAAAGAATGGTGTTGTAGGTTTGCCAACTTTTCCTAAATCAATTGAAAAATGTGAAGTGTGCATATTGGCTAAACAATAGAGACATTTCAAAGACAAACTAGAGATCTGAAAGGAAATTCCAATTGATCTACTATAATTTGTGTGGTCTACTCTTAATCTCTTCTATTGATGGAAACAATTACTTCATGATGTTCATTGAAGACTATAGTAGAATGACAGATTATTTTTTGAAGCAAAGTTCAGATATGTCTGAAACTTTTCAAAAGTTTTGCACAATGGTTGAAAATCATACACAACTTATACTAGCACATTAAAGACTGACAACAGCAGTAAATTCACATGAAAGGTATTTGAAGACTATCTCAAGAAATAAAGGATCAAGCATCATCTTATAGTCTCTCACACTCCTCAACAAAATGGATTGATTGAGAGGGGATGAAAAAAACTGTGATGAATATGGTTCAAGCAATTTGTATTTCAAAGGAGTAAAACTACACTTCTGGGCAGCAGCAACTCAAACTACAGCTTATCTCTGCAAAAAGTCACCTTCAGCAGCTATTCAAACAAAGACTCCATATGAAATTTGGTTTGTTCATCTTCCAGTAGTGTTGTGCCTTACAAATTTTTGATCCACATACTATGCACCCTTGCATTTATTCCAAAAAAGAAAAGGAACAAGTTGGACCACAAGAGTCAGAAATTCATTCTTTTGGAAAATTTAAAATCCTCAAAGGCCTACAAACTGTTTGATGGAAAAAAAGAAATTAAATAATTGTGTGGGTAATGAGAGTTTTCCTCAGATTGAAAAAAAATATAAAGCACTATAGAATGGCAGTTAACATTAACCTTGCCCAGAAAACAAATTCCTTGTGAATCCTTCCTTTCTTTATTCGGAAGACCCATTTCTGCTGCGAGTTTACGCACTTCTTCCTGCAACAAAATATAGAATCAAAAATACCTTTATCAGACAATGCTACCGGGGCACAAACATATTTGCACTCTCATCTCAAGGCCTTCGACACAGTAAATTTAAGTGCCTAATAAAGATTATTTCAGAATGGCAATAACTTCTTAATCTGAACGGTGAAGACAGGAAATGCAATTTATTCAAACCAGATTCTTTACACTCAGTCAGAAAGTTGCCCATGAGTGTCAGAGCTGGCATTTCTCATTCAGAGGAAACATTTATGAATTAGATAAATGTCTGAATATGAAAAACTATACTCAATCATACTTTGGAAGATAACAAGTATAAGCCATATAGCCATAGGCATGTAAGGTGGATAGTAAAAGAGCTGGAGTTTGATAAAGATCTAATAATATGAGAAGAAGAGAACTGCTTGCAACACAGTGAATCGAGAAATTAATTTGTAGAGACTAAGGATGTAAAAAGAAATGCATGTAGCCAATGAAACTGAACTGCATATCAGGACATAAGGTATAAAAGGTGAGGAAATGCCGAAGGCATCTCTGAAGAAATACTTCTAGAACTAATTAAATAAGAAAGCAAAAAAGGATAAACAGAAGTGCATAAATACAACAGACTTGTTTCATGCATCTAGAGTGTGGCCCATGGAAAAAGTATGAAGGAGCGTTGATCACTTACAATCTTACAAAACTAATTAATAAAGTCAGGAAATATGAGGAAACATTGGGAGAAAATAAAAGACATAATAAAGTGTGTAGCAGATAAGAAATTAAACTAGCAATTGCACCTTTGTGTGCAATGGGTACGCCGAAGAGCTGTGGAAGATTAACTAGGGAAATTTTGATACATTTCTTGCATACATTGGTGAAGTAGATGAGATCAATTGGTAGGCAGTTTAGAAAGTGATGTTGTTTGTGCAACAAAGGTCGCAATGGAGAAGTGACAACTTCAAATCAATTACCCATCATGCAATGTCAAAATATATCAAAATATTGATATTAATAAAAAAATAATAAACAATTAATAACAAATAATAAATTGATTAAGTTAATATATAATTAAAATATTTATTATTAATTTTTTCTATTTTTTTGCATACATTTGTGTAGTACATGAGGTCAATTGGTAGACCATGTAGCAAATGATGTTTTTTGTGTAGGAAAGGTCTAAATGGAGAAATAATAACTTCAAATCAATTATGGGATCCAAATATCTATGCTGAAAGGAAAGGGTATGTTAAATATGGCATTTTCATTCCATTCAAACTTGGTACTTATAATGGTCTCTGTTATTGTCGTTTAGGGAGGGGTGGGGGGGAGACATGTCTAGAGATAGAGGGGAAGAGAGGAAGATAGAGGTAGACATGAAGATAGAGAAAGAGAGGAAGATGGAGAGAAATAGATAGAGAGATAGAGGTAGAGGGGGAGATAAAGATAGACATAGAGAGAGAGAGAGAGATCTATACTTTTGTCTCTCTACATCTTAACTCTATTTCCCTCCCCCTTTGCTCTTCATGTGCCCACGTGGTACCGGAGGATGTGTTGCACCAGCATCACCCATCATGTTAAAAAGTTTACCAATGCACTGTAGTAAAAAAGATTAATATAGATTTTAATATTTTTTTTAAATCAAAGCTCATTTAAACCAAAAACTAAAGTTATTTAATATTTTTTAATTATTTAAATTTTAAAAATTATCTTTATAATTGATTTTAATATATTATTATATGTAAAATAATTACTAAACAAAATGAATGTATTTAATTATTTTTAGCTGTAAAAAACAGTGTAACACCGGCGCGGGGGGACGTCGGGACGAGGGATGCCGGGATGAGTTTCCGGGACAGGGGGACAAAGGGCCTCAATTTCGGGATGGTGGGGGGACGGCGGCGGGGGTGCTGCATACTATACATATTACATATAGAACTTGAAATGCTAGTTATGAAATGATGTTTTTGTATAACATAACAAATTGAAATACTTGAACATAGAAAAATTGCAACACGAACTAGAACCATTGAACATTCAACATAGTAACATAGTACATACCCGATAGTAACATTCAAAAATCAAAATTCAAATAGAAATTCAAGTATCCGTCCCGACGACAACGTGGTTGTGGAATGGCAGAGGTGGGGGTACTCGGGTACTCCAAGAACCCGGTGCGGGGACGTCCCGAGGACGGGTACATTGAGGTTTTGGTGGGGTTGAGACTCCCCGGGTTTCACTGGTCAAAAATAAAGTTTTAGTATTTTTTATTCAATTATCTATAATATTTATAATATTTAAATTTTAAATTTTAAATTAAATATATTGAATTATTTTTAATCAATATCAAATTTAAAATGAATGTATCATCCAAAAATAAACAAAAAAACCAAGTTTACAATCATTTAGGGATGGGAACCCAAAAATAAATCAATTTATTCAACATTTTTTTGAAATTCTTTAGTTTTTCATATAAATATAATTTAATATAAACAAGTGAAAAAGAACTATACGTTGTCATTTAGTGACACATATGTTGGAGATTTTTGTTACAATATTTTTAAAAATATTAAACTCTTAAAATTTACACAACAAATGAAATATGTTAAAATACATATATCATTACTCAAAGTTACTTGTATTCTCTTTTTCACTTATATATATATAATAAAAACAACTAACTATTTATAAATAAACTCCAAACAATTATATATAACTTTATATCTATTTTATTCATCCACATGCAACTACTTTATAATCTTTTTTTATGATTTTAATCACTTAATTTAATATTTTAAAAAATTGGATTATTTACTAATTATTAAATTTACTTTTTATATTTCCAAATGTGTATAATTGTATTAGATAGACACTATTTAGGTACAATCAGATATTAACACAAATTGTTGAGCAGTCATTCAATGTTGTCCCTTTCAAAATCATTCTTATTTTTTCCAAAGAGATTTTTTTTGTATTTCTATTTTCCTCTTAAAAAATTATGTCAAAGTTTGCTTGCTAGTTTTCACACAAAATGTTATTTGAAACATTTAATATGAAATTCCATAAAAGAAACATAAAATTTCTAAGGAAAATTAAACATTTATATACTGATAAACATCTCTCTACAGCATATCCATTACTCATGCTCTTAAAACCACAATCTTCCACTCCACACCTTAATATTTTCCAACTAGGAGTAATGTGAATGCAAGGAATTGAACAAACAGACAATAATAAAGAGACAACCACCCAACAATTACCCTATTTTTGTAGCTTTATGTGAAGGATAAAAGCTGCAAAAATAGAAACCTTTGAAAAATCAGACCCATGATCCATGCATCATTCTAATTAGCATTGCTTTAATTTTTTCCTTATTTGTGATAGTGCGTAAAAAAAGAGAGATACATACTAGCAATTTTTACACGGGATAAACATCTATGAAATTGAGTCACAACATCACTACATGATGAATCATATTTGATAGGGTATTGCATGCTTAACTGACCTTTGTCAGGCAACCAAGAGGAAATAGCAGGCGTTGCAATTGAGCCTGTGAAAGGTGACACAGGAAATATGTTTGATCTTTTATCTGCAATTCAAAATCCAGAAGAAATTCAATTGGCAAGTCTGGAGCAAAAGAAACTGACACTCAACTTTGATCTTTCATAAAATGACTAGTAATAGAAACTAAAAGTTTAGGTCATCAAAGCATTGCACTTTATGTTAATGAAACAAATATATATCTAATATGCAAACATAATTTTAAAAAAAAGAAGCGAATTGTGACTGTACCAAAATGTGGCATGAAATTATGGAAAATGGTAAAACAGGCATAAATTTAAAATGAAGTCCAAACAACAAGACACCATAAAAACAAATGCTTTGCCTTCAAAGTTCAAACCAAGTGAATCAAAATTTGAAAAGATAGAAAATGGATACAGATAGTAATGTAGAGAAGAAAAAATATTCAATCCTAAGCAATTGACCTTGTCAGCAGATAAATGTAGAACAGAAATTTTGGTCTCAGAGCCTCCACTTTGATGTTCCACGTGTGCATAATGCCCAGATGCAACATAGTCAAAGTCCATCTTATTAATGAAGTCCATGAAAGCACCTAGAAATACTAAAAACAATCAAAAACACATTCTTTCAAGTGTTCAGTATAAAATATAAGCAGAAAATTTAAATGTGATATTACATACCAAACTTGATTCTTGTGTTGCAGAGAACATCAGGATTAGGGGTGCGGCCACTTCTATACTCAGAAATGACGTAAGAAACCTAAACCATATCAGACATCTCATGCATTTAAATAGTCAGGAGAAAAAGGGGTGGAAAGCATACTAAGATACAATCGATGGAAAAGAAAGGATTAACATGAGAATCTAATAACAGGAGGAACAAAGATAATCATAGCTTAACATATAAGTATTAATCATGAATGAAATAAGAATCAAATATCTACTAGATTGTGCACACATTTGTAGATAGAGCCCAACCAATGGTTCAATATCATCTGTCCAAGCATAAAGGGAAATACGTTATCATATTCATATTGTTAAGATACCGACCAGAAAGAGTTACCTACCACATTGTTCCAATATTCATCAGTCAAATGCACGATCTGCAGATCCACACCAACCTAATCCGCAAAAAAAAAGTTAAATTTCATGAAATATCTCAAGGAAACAAGCATTCTTTTAAGATTTTGTAGTACATGTAAACCCCTCCATATTGATATCAATCTCAGCATTTCAACCAATTAAGGGAATTGAAGAATTATTAGAACCACCAAAGCAGTGGATTTGAAATAAGGGTTATAAAAGGCTAATGACCATAAATTTGACACATGAAGAGAAGGTGTAAGCATTAACCACGACAGCAAATAAATGAAGAACAGATGATTATTGGTGCTTGGAATGTTCAAACAATAGAAAATAACATCGGAATTCTTTAAGAAAGCAACTATAGAGATCAAAACAAGGACAACTATATGTTGCATTCTCCTCACAACCAATACCTATCGACTGATTTTCCACATCATAATTCTGATCTCCAAGCAAGTGCAAGTAACTACTATTCCTCGAGATTATTAAATATTATATCATGCATGTGTAAGCATAAAAATATTACGTGCCATATATAACAACACATGCCCAATCATAAAATTATAAACTTAGTTTTTCAACGGTTCAAGGATAGATCTTTATGGGGACAAATCCATTATCTTTAAACATAGTGCTGACTCTTGTTGAGTCCAAGTCCAAGGCGACCTCACTGTGGCTACAGCCTATAATTGCAGATGTACGGAAGCCACATTTGGGACTAGTGAGTCTACAGGGACAATTCAAGGAGCGCCTTGACATTTCATGATCTATATAAACAATATAGCTGCAAATAAGTAGGTACTGTTTTGGTATCTCTTTATGCCATAAATAATGGAAGGCATTTCTTACATGTGAATACACCAATTTTACTGCCATTTATCCAAATTACTTTCATTTACAATTACATCCTTACACCAGAGGAGATCCAAACAGGAAATGTTTATCATTTCAACATTTCTAGGGCAACAAGAGTAAGTTCAAAAAAATGTTCACACAGCCTGGAAATTTCTCATATAAGTAAAACATGCTCCACAGTTAACAAACAAATAGAAACAAGTGTTTCAGCTTAGGATTATATTTATTAGTCTTCAAGATCCAAATAACCACTCTTTCAAATATAGAGAAGACAATTCTGTTGACAGGCGCGAGAATGAATGCCCAAAGATGCAATGGTAAGAAACTCATTCCAGATGCTAGGATGCATGCCAAAAGACTTTATAATTCCAGAAAGGTAGAAACCCAAAAGGTACATTTTCTGCTAAGTAAAAAATAGATTACAAGGAGTAATAACTTTAAAAGGTTATCATAACAAATGATATGTTCACATAGAAAAGTCCTACAAGTATACAAATAGAATACATCACATTGCAGAAAACTACCAGGAGAAGCAGCAGACACCTCGTCACAAACAGCTTTGGCATATGTCAGATCTTCATCCCATGGGCATGCCGACCAAAAATTCTCAAAGTCATCCTGTGAAGATTACTACTTTCATTAATATCATAGAGGATAACATAACTTTCTTAGTTTTGTGCAGAAACTAATTTTATAGTTTACAGGGATTAATGACACTAAAAATTTAGTACATACTCTACTCATCTTGTACAAATAAGTGATTAATGAATGAATGCATCAGAGAATTGTAACTAGTAAATCAGATATTCGTATAATGTATTGTAGAAGTTTTAATCAAGGTAATAGAAGTACAAATTTGAAAATCATTCGCAAAAATACCTACCACTATAAAAGAAGAAAATAAAGATAGGACTAGAGAAGAATGTATTCAATCAATAAGATACAGAACAAAAAGTTTATCTATAAACCCCAAGGTGGAATTTATATTTCCATGAATCATTGAGACTAAAAATTTCCTTACTGATGTTGACTCATTTACGTTTTACAGCCTTAAATATTAGATATTTGATTGGTGTAATTATGTTGTGCACTAGTCTATATGGTTATTATCTTATTGGTAGCATGAAAATGTGCACATATGACAATTCCAAGTAAATCTTATGCTCCCAGAATATCAGAGAAACAAGACAGAAAGGATTTTCATATTCTACATGCTGCAGATCTTCATTAAGCGTGAATAAATGGACTTACGAGTACACAAAAATAACATAAACCTTGTAGGAGGAATTCGTGCAAAAAAGAACGAAATATTAAAGATACCTTTAAAGTCACAGTAAGGCTTTCCTTTTAAACCAAGAATTAGAAATATTCACAAGACAATTCCTTTTTAAAAAAGGGTTCAGATTATTCCCTCCATATTGAAACAAAATTGTCCTCAATTTCAGTAGTTACTATACAAACTGCTGCCTAAAAATGGGTTGGTGCAAAGAGAACAAAGAAGAAGATTACATGAAAAAAAACCATAAATACAATTACATCAGCAAAACTGAAGGGGAAGTAGGAGTGGAAGTTGCAACAAAAGCTAAAGCACAAGTTGGAGTCATAGTTGAGAATGAATACACCAAAGCGTAAGTGTGTTGCAGAAGCGTGGTTGGAGGTTGCAAAGCAACTTCCCCTTCGTGAGGAAGCATGTGCTAGTCTTCCAAACCACTTCAGTCAATGGAAGACACAACTAAATATCCGGAGTCACTTTTTTGCACGAGGAATGTGTTTATAGGGAAACAGAGTCCAAGGACTTATTGGCAGATAAGAGTAGGAAGTGTAAGAGAGCAATCTCTGAGGCATCAAAAGGAACCTGAGCCTAAGGCACCACGATTGATAGTTGAAGTGGGAAGAAGGGAACTTGAAGGTAGCAGTAGTGGTGCTCAGAATACTAATGTTTCGTAAAGGGTCATGAGTTTGGATGTGTTCAGAAGTGCCCAAGAGTAAAGGAACATCCCAACCAAAGCTTCTTGAAAAGAAGGTTTTAGATATTATAGTCACATCAAGCAATGGTGACCCCTATAAGAAACTTGAACGTTGAACTTGAACTTGTAGCCTCCTTAGTCTTCTTTTGATTTTCAACAAAACCAAGACCAGTTTTAATAAACAGTAATCTTAACAAAGATGATATCGTCCAATGTTTAAGTGCTCTTGTCAAACTTCAAGCTTCAATTCAACTATTCAATAGATTTCTTGAGCTCCTTTCTTAAAGAAATGATTTCAAGCTCCACTTTTTCAATTTTCACAATCAGATTTCTTTTCCTTAAGTTGATCTCTTATAACCTCCCAATCGGTTTTGCCTCTTCTACTTGCACTTTCAGATCTATAATCATTTATCTGATTTTTCAAGACTTATTTTTTAGTTTTTCTTGGGCTTCACTATCCTCTCGAATTTGTACCTTTTGTTTCAAAACTCTTTTCTTAAGCTTCACATTCTCTCAGCGAGTAGAATGGGGTTTTTCCTCAAGATCTGTTTCCACTTCATCTTCATTGCACACCTTCAAATCTTTTTCTTCTTTCTCTGTGTCTCTATCATTCTTTACTTCCACTGCCATGAAGAGTATTTCTTCTCCATCACTGCTTAAACTTTCTTTGTTGCTTTCCTCTGATGAGCTATCATATTTTCTTGAAAAGAAATTCTCTTTGTATCTGCGAGAATCCTTCTTCTTTTCATATTGACCTTGCTTGTGGCTCTTCTTTTGATGATGTTTTCTTCTTTTCTTTATGTTCCTCATCATCCTTGCTGCTTTCATTCTTATCCTGCATACATTTAGAAGCAAAATGTCCATTTCTACCACCATTTAAGCATTTGAATGGTAACTTAGCTTGATGTTACCCGGATCCATTCTTTAGCTCTCTCATGAAGTGAGCTTCTTCCTCATCCGTTTCACTACTTGAACTCATACTTCGTTCACATACTTTATTCTTTCCCTCCCTTGATGTTTTAAAGTTGCCTCCCTTTTTAATGGATTGTCTTCAATCCTCATTTCATAGGTGGTAAGAATACAATGCAACTCGTCCTTTGTCAATTTTTCTAAATCTCTCATTTCTTCAATCGCCAAAACTTTGGAATCAAATCTTAAAGGCAAGGACTTAAGTACATTTTGAACAATCACGGCTTCATCAACCTCTTCACCAAGAACTCTTATTGTGTTTACGATCTCATCAACCTGAAGCAAATGGAAGGCAATCTTGGAGTAAAGTGAACTTCAGAATTCCTTGTTCTCTTGGAATTTCCAATAAACTGTTCAAAGAGCTAAAACAGAGAAAATTGGGCACGTATCCAATCTCGGGAAAATGCAAAGACCATTTGAAACCCTAAAAGTCCAAAAATAGCTCCAAAGTCCGAAAATTTGAGAAGGTCAAGACCATGGAAGAATCCAAAGACATTTCAAAAACCTGAAAATCCAAGAACATGCTGAATTTGCTAAATGCATGACACGGTTTACATTTAATCAGTTTAGAGAGAGACTTTAGCATGTGACTTACTAATCATTTTACTCGTGATGTGATCATGAAATTCGGGCAATTCTTTTTTTGGAATTAATTTATTCATCTTTTCCACTAATCTCTTTAGAAGTAACTTGGGCTATTTCTCCTTTTTAGATCTGAGAAGGGAAATTTGCCGACCTCAAGACTGATTAAAATCTTGAGGGACAAACTAACCCTTGCGCCACCTCACTTCTAGTAGCGCTTTGGTGGGCTTGGGTGATCAAAACAACTTAAAGATGAAGGTAAAATTTAAGGTTTAAATGAAATGATAAGTGGAATTAAAAGAACTGAGATAACTAGAACACACACTAACAAATAAAAATGTTTTGATTATCGGAAATGAAAGAGGTAACTCTGAAGATTAACTGCTAGGTTCTGCAATCTCACTGCCTCAAACACCTGTGTGAATTGAGGACAACAACGCGGATGCAAGATGTCTGCGCGGTGTGATTTTGTCCTATACGGACAGAGTACGAAGGACAAGACAGAGAATCAAGACAGTAACTAAACTAATGCATATAGCAGAGAACAATAAACATGACTATACTATGGAAATCATAAGAATAAAAAGGGTGAATGTAATGTCCCCTTTCTAGAATACAATTTAATAATAAATAATAAAAAGAAAAGTAATGAACAAATAAATTATAATAATTTAATGTTAAAATTAACTTAATATTATAATGAAAGAATATAATATATTTATTGATATAATATAATATTATATATTACTGAATTAATGAATATAATAATATAGTGAATAAATACACTATAATCAACTATTAATATTAATAATATAATATTGATATATCACTATAATATCAATATTAATAATATGAATAATAATAATAACAATATCAATATTATATTAATATAAATTCTCAAATATATTTTGTTCTTATAATATTAATACATTATATTAATATAAAATCTTATAACATTATATTACGATAAATTAACATAAATATATAATAAGACAACGACTATAATAGCTATTATATCTAACAGAATGATATCAATATTGGTTCATGCAATGATGTGGAGAGGCACGACAGTAATTTACTATATATTAATAATTGCACTCCAAATCGAGAAATGGAGGAAAGGGGATAATATTAAGGGCTGTGTTTAAAACAATATCATTGCTTGAATAAGATTTGAAGAGGCTTTGGAAAATAATATAGAGGACTCTCAATGATGCAAGCCATGTAAGAGCTCAAAAAGATCACTTGATACTAATGAATTATAAAAAGACAAGATATCAAACATTAATCAATGTTGCTGAGTTTGTAGAGTATTACGCTAATCACAGGCAGGTCGAGACTTAGGATAACCTCCGTTTTAGAGGACAATGATTAGAGATACCATACAATCAACAATTATAAAGGATACGATTTGCATAATGGACCAATCTGTATAATTCTTGTATGGATTCAATTAAGTTAGCGATTACAAACCATAACAACGATTAGTATAGAAAGGATATGACTGATATATTTTGTAGATTGCCACCTCTTTGATTTGGAAGTATAAAAGCTAGTTCAATACGTTCATTTAGGGGATCACAGGAGATTTCCGGATATAAAGATATTAAATACCGAATTAAATATTTGAGCATGTCACCTGATCAGCATCGAACATGTTTTACTTGTTAGTTACTTCCAAGTTTGGGGTTGTTGTATTAAGCAGTAACCTTCTCAAGACTACAAGGGTAGCAAATATCTAACGTTATCAATCAGGAACAACAACAAACGTTGCAGCCTTCCAAAGTACTTCCAAAGACAATTAGAAATGAGACAACCAGATACACTGCATCTTATCAAATCAATAAGACTCGCATATTCCAATATTAAATATCAAATGCTATTCATTGCACCAATCTAATACTGAACATCATATTTTGCTTAAGATATCGATTGTATGATTTAAGAAATATCAAGTCAGAATGAATCGATATAACTATGTGTTGGCAAGTTGACAATCAGGGTGTATATGACTTATCTTGTGTTGTCATTATGGCAACAAAGTCATATGAAGTTTTGACATTAAACTTTGAAGAGCGAAATTGACTAAGTACAGAAAACAGATCAGTACAGAGTTATTCAGATGATCAGAGCACTAGCGCACGTGCGTACGATCAAGTCAAACTATGCGCGTTCATACTTAAGATCTATGATATGTTTTTGCGTTTACCCTATACCCGCATGGTACGGAATAACAGTACGGGGAAGTTACAGGAAGTTTAAGTGCCACTAAAAATTCAGAAAACAGAGTATGGAGCCGACCTCAGAGTTTGAATTAGCGTATAATATTTTGTTTTGTAAAGGCCATGCGCCTATTGTAATAAGTTTGTAATTATGTCTTAATCATTCATGTAAACACGCTTAAGTCAATTTGTTTGGAAGCGTTGTGTATGTTGTTTTTGGGCCGACTAAGGTCTTGTTTTTAGTCGCGTCTATTCAAGCATGTATATATACTAGACATGCACTTTTGTATTAAAGTGTCGATGACAAAGAAGCAGAGAAGATATTCAGACGATCAATATGAGCAAACCAGTATGAAGTAGAAGTCTACGAGAGATTAAAGCATCAGCGCATAAACGGAACTAATCAGACAACAGTGTCATTACAGCAGTTCATTTTTGATATAGTGTATATCAGTTATCAGAAGGTTGTAGCCTTCATCTTATTGAGCAGTGAGCTCTGGCAGTGAGCCAACCACCTCTAACAGGGTTTTTG
>MU224791.1:2593779-2671719 GCA_018584345.1 Thuja plicata
TTCCCCCCCCCCCCCCTCTCAGTGTTTCTAACACTATGTAGGAGTTCATAAGTCATCACCCTCACTTTAGTGGTATCAACTACCATCCATGTAAGTTTTGCAAAGGATTTTATGTTACAAGTAAGGTATTTGATTAGGAGGAGCCTCTAACAATTCAATTGTATCTATTTAAGTCACATAGTCTCATAATTTCCCTCAATGGGGACATAACAGTGAAAAAAAGGACACTCTTACAATCGAAGGCAGGTTGATGAAGCCAATGAGTCATTTCACCTCCTCCTCCAAAACCTACACACACAAAAACAATAAAAATGTTGGGGGTTGTCTTGAGCATAGATGCAATAATCGCGGAAAACTAGCGAGCTTTTTTACTCGACAAGTTTCTACGACTTTTACTCGCCCCAAACACTCACAGAAAGGTTTAAAAAAACTTGCAGGGTTTTAGCAAAACCTCGTCGAGTTTTTTTAAAAACTCGATGTGTCCGAGTCAAAAGCTCGGTCACAACAGCATAAATGGGTCTAACGTTAAAATTAAAGTTTCATTTCAGAATTTGAGTTCTCCTTTGCTACTCAAGCGACAAAATAGCCTCCCAAGCTATTGCAAGGTTATTTACAAGCATTTTAGTCGATTTGAAGCAGATTTGAAATGGATTTTGAAGCAAAATCAGATTCTCAAGTAGGTTTTTTATATTTTATTTTGAAGCAAAATCTAATTCTTTTTCTAATCGTTTTATCTCCTTTTTGTTGCATTGTAATGTCCCCTTTTTGGGGCACATTACTTCATGCCTTATAGTTAGCCTTTTCATCATGGTCCGGTGGGCTAACCGAGGTTTGGCAGAGGATCAAAGGGATGTTTGGCCTAGGCGTTTTCAGTTTCAGGCCAATCGGAGCAGTTTCCATAGGGTTTCCAAGGTACTTACTATTTATAGTAAGTCGACAAAACTCAGTTTTCCTGGCATTTCAATAGTGGACTTGGAGCGTCTCGCCGAGAGCTTTCCGGCAAGCTATCACACGCCTTCATCCGAGTTCGTTTGGCCCTTCGTTTTAATGCCAGAAGATTCCTACTTTATTTTATTATGTCACTTTATAACCCAACGTTATATTTATTTAAAAAGTGACTTTAAGTGGAATATGAAGAGACAAAGTGGGGAAACTGAAGAGCCATAGCTGCAGCTTTAAAAGAAGACTTGGAGTCTCCTTTTTGTTATGCTATGTTTTATGAATTTATTTCTCTTGGAGAATCCAGAGAGCTTTCAGCTTTCGAATACAGCCGTGAGGACGGAAACCCTTTTGGCTTAGAGGAGGATTGGACGTAGCCCCAGTTCGTCTCCGGTGCGGATTCACTCCAGAGTTCGCCATTGCATTTCCAGGTTCTTCTTGTCATTTGATATTACTGCTGAATATTGTAGTTCAGATTTTGGATTGTGGAAATCCCATTATTATTGTATTGCTATTATAGAATGCAATAATAGTTGCTGAGGGTTTTATTGGAATATATTTGCTGGTTATTTGCTATCGCATCAATGGTTTATTTCATGCAATTGAATGGTTAATCTATCTGAGAAATATTTAAGCAAATTTGGGGAAAGACCCGGTTAGGGTCATTACAGTGGTATCAGAGCAGTCAATCTTGCCAGCCTGTGAGGTTTTATGTGCAGAGATAGTTGCATAAGATTGAGGATTGATTTTGAAAGAGAAATTTTGTTCAATCTCCAATTTGTTTTTACATACAGTGATTTACCAAGTTTACAAGATTTTGACTTAATATTGTTGAATATTTAAATAGTCGTTTCGCTGAAGCTCACAAGTTTATTAAAAATCGATATATTAAACAGTTGAGAGGCAAATGATTATTTTAGTGCTCGAGTTTTAAAAAGGAAAGATCAGGCAAATAAATATTATTTGGTGGAGCCCGTTGCTTTAATAAATGATTTGCTCAATATTTGTGGCGGGTAAGCAAAGAAACTTTGGCTAATTTCTCATAATATTTGGCGGCCAATTATAGTTGCTCTCTGCAGCTAGCGGGACCCTTAATTTCCAATACAAGCAATATTCGGGGCACTTATATTTGCGGGAGACTCAAGTGGAATGATTGAAATATTTTTTTGGGTAAACTATTCATCCGCAGTTTTGTTTTTTCTATCGGGTTGAACTGGAGGTGAACATATATTATAGCGTTGTCGGGTATATGTTTTTGCTAGGAAAGATGTGTGTCGTATTTAATTGCCACGACGACTAAGGAGTCGGGAGGGAGAATATTATGAAGATAATTGTAATGTTTTATTAAAGTTTGAGGGGCTTCCTGAAGGAATCCGTTACTCTTGGCACCGACTGAAATGTGGAACGCATCTCTGCCATTTGGTTCCAGATATCTGAAGGAGTATTGACGGTTACTGGAAGACCGAATAATTGCATCCTTGCATCAATTCCATTACTGAGTGTTTGGCGTGAATTTTCTTTAGCTTAATTCTTGGAACGACATCCACCATCTTTCATTCATTTTTTGGGATGAAATTGCAGAGCTATCGACTGTTATCATATTTTCCCTAAGTATGTCTTGTGTCATTCATGGAGGGAGTTATGGTGTTTTAAGTTCATGGTGTGAAGCCTTGGCATGTATCTCAGTCAATCTTTCAAAGTTGAGTTTGTGCGTATTTCTGAGTAATGTTCGAAGGCAGGGAAAGTTGCTATCGGGTATTTGATTTGCCAGGGAATATGTGTGCAGTAAATAATTTTGTGATGCAAGCATCAAACATTTTGGTTTCTGACTTTATAATTTATACAGTGGAAGGGAAATAATTTGGCACAGGAACTACAAATAAGTTTCTCTTTGGTGCTGACATAATCATAGACAGAGAAATGTGGCCAGTTGAAGACAGGACTCACACAGAGGTTATCGGGTGTTCATATAGACAACATTGGCATTGATTGTCCACGACAAAAGTGTCATGACATTGTATCTCCTTGGATACACAGACTGCGGGTGTAGCAGTCGGAACGACTACAGCAGCATATATTGGGTGGCCTTCCGTTGAGGACAAGAAATAGCCGCTGTCGAAAGGATAGTGGTGGCTACGTTGCACCACGTGAGGACTGGTGGGAGGCCCGACATCTTGCGGGCATAATTATAGAATACGGGAGCAGGAGAAAAGACTGTAGGTGACGGGAGTAGTAGGGCAGCCACCACAGCAGAAGGAGGACGAGGCACGGGATAGTTGGAGTCGGGGTAGTCATTCCATGACAGTGCGAGCATCCTTGGTGTAGGGGCTGGTTGAATAAGGTGCATAATCATTTTCTTAAATCTGTAGCACGTTATGGTTCTAGTCCATGTACAGTCTGAATATTGAAATTGAAGATTTAGTGTTTGTGGAATCATTTGATTTACACAAAAAGCTAGATTTGGTTATATGATCAATAATATGCAGCCGTAGAGGCATAGACGTGTTGGTGTAATGTTTTTTCCTTCTCACATTGGCTAAATTGGACAAGAGAATATATATATATACATATCATTTGCATAATCCTATTCAGCATCAAGTTTCAAAAATCCGGATTTTGTAGTTGTGAGACAATCTAGGACCAGTCAAAGTCTCCAGAAATTCAAACACACTTGCAGACCAGTTAGAATATATGTTATGCACTGGCTCCTATACCAAGAAATTGAACAAGAGGAAGAAACATTCAAACTTATTTGAAACTAGACCAGCAACCTCTTCCACTTATCAGAAATTTTGTAGCCCGATTTTAATAACAGGCACCAGAGAACAATACAGAGATAGCAAATTGTTTGACAAAATTTCAAGTAGTACAGTGGTATCAGGAAGGAGTTGTGAAACTTCTGGGAGGTGCTAACAATTCATTCCCTGAGAGTGGAACCTTATCCTTGGCAGCTACAGATTAATCTGAAGATTTTGAGCAGTGTAAGTTTGAACATTCACCTGTAGAGACAAATAGTTCCTAGCTAGGAAAGATGCATGGTTTGGAAAAAGTCCAGAAGGATCTTGTTAAGGTACAACGACAGTTAGCTCAGATTTCACAACTTGATAGAAGGACAGAAATACTCAACATGTATGAGGAGTATAACACACTTCCTCCACGGGTTCAGAGAGATTTAACCTTCTCTAGTTTCATGGATTTTCATCCAAAGCTTCAACACAAGACCTTAATGGAAAGGAAGCAATGTCAGAATTTGGCTCGGAATCTACTTGCACAAGATAGGTGCAGAAATTTTTTATGAAGAGTTTCCAACTATCATTAATCAGCCTATAAGTGAACAAAAAACTAAGTCAGTTATTGAAGAAAAGTCTTATGAGGTAGTCATTGAAGCAGGAGATTGCAAAACAAATATTGAACCAATGCATGAAGGAGAGGCTAACGAAGAGGTAGCAAATACACAGGCTACAGAATATGAAGAAACATGTGATTTTTATAGCAGCGCATCACGTATGCATAATGATGATTTGGATGACCAATCAGAGAATACATTTCAAAATGAAAACGGTGAGAAGCATCCCTTGAAGAGTCAGCTGAAAGTCAATAACGATGCCATTATTGCAGCTCTTGTTCACCATGATAGCACTCACCAGATTATTGAGGATCTTTACAGGAAAGCTCAGAAAGAGACTGGACAAGGTGATATAATGATTGGATCTTATGTTGTTGATTTACAGGGGGAAACAACATTTGAGGTGTGGAAATCAGAATATCTACGTTTATTGTCAGATCGTGACTACCTGTTACAGGTTGCAGAAAATTATGGTGAGCAGTTGAGGAAAAAGGATGATGAGGCTAATAAGCTCAACAGAGAGCTTAATATTGCTCACGAAACATTGGAGCACACACATCTTGCTCTTAAGGAAGCAAGAGATCAGATTGCTACCACAAGTCAGTACAGGGAACAGGACGACAGGGAAAGGTCCGAATTCTTTCAGGAGGTGATACAAGAGCTTGATAGCATACAACAGACCTATGACTTGGATAGCTGCCCCAAAAGATCTTTGGATCATCCAGAGTTTCCTTATGAGTTAGATAACATTCAAGCGATCGACAATTTCTTGTTTGATATGGATGCTGATTTGATTTTGATAATCCTTTCTTTGAGCTAGATGAGGAAGGTATTTCCTATCCCCATGACGAGGATGAGGTCGATTACAAAATTTGGGACCCAGGGTTAGCTATTAGAGGTGAATCTTGGTCACCAGGTTGGGGTAGCGGAATGAGCTCAGTTGCTGAGCAGTGTGGGTTTTACACCAGTAGTCCAGGATGGGCAGTTATGTCTTGTGGTATGATGGGTGATATGTCGTTCCCTGCACTACCTCGCGTTGATGGTGAGATGTCTTGTGTTAGCGAGCATCCTATGGATCATTCCTCTTTCCACATAGCCGCGACTCCTCTACATTATCATACTGATTCATCCAGTGCTTATGGTAATTCTATCACCACATATTTTAGGCATGATGATGATGTTCAGGTAGAGCTTATTCAGTACGGGGTTATCGAGCTTGGTATGATGATTATGCTTGTTGGGGTGAATTTTTCACACCATGTACACTGTATGACTCCGGGTATTGAGAGACAGTTATGGAATCCTTATGCTGACTCAGGAACTCCAGTAGAGTTAGTTAGTGCATTGCATGTTGGCCACATTATATGGGATGCATTTGGTTTTCCATTCAGCCCACCTACGGAGAACTTACTTTCCCGATTATTGCAGAGGTGTGGGGTGAGTGATTGGGTTGGTATGCTTCCTCGCTTGCAGATGGAAGCCTTGTCTGACAGTCTGCGTATCTTGCCTCTTCAATACAATTTCCAATTCAAGCGACAAATCAGAGAGGCAATGTTATGGCAGTTGGACATTTCTGGTGATTCACTCAGTAGGGGCATCGTGCATCAGGATATTTCAGCCAGCTGGGGAGATGGATGGCCCTTTTGCTTATGGGATCCAGGAGGGACATACTTGCATTTGGTATTTATTCAGGGAGTCGATTGGTGTGAGGTTTGGTTTCTCCCTGCATCTGACCGTAGAGGTGCCAGTGTTCTCAGTTGGGTTGAGGACTTTCTCACAGATGATGGCGACACAAGGCAGTTTGGTATGACTGATCCTACAATGATTTGGGATCCTGACATTAGACTGGTTGTTGTTTTGTTGTTGTGTGAATGGCTTCACAGGTCAGGGCATAATATTTGTTTCAGCTTCACACGACAGGTTGGTAGAGCAGCTTCCCTGAGGTTGGTTTGGGATCTAGGTATTATGATCGCAGCATGCAGATACTGATTGCTTGAGGGCAAGCAATCTCCGGGAAGGGATGATTTGTAATGTCCCCTTTTCGGGGCACATTAGTTCGTGCCTTATAGTTAGCCTTTTCATCATGGTCTGGTGGGCTAACCGAGGTTTGGCAGAGGATCAGGGGGATGTTTGGACTAGGCGTTTTCAATTTCAGGTCAATCGGAGCAGTTTCCACAAGGTTTCCAGAGTACTTACTATTTATAGTAAGTCGACAGAACTCAGTTTTCCTGGCATTTCAGTAATCGACTTGGAGTGTCTCGCCGAGAGCTTTCCAGCAAGCTATCACACGTCTTCATCCGAGTTCGTTTGGCCCTCCGTTTTAATGCCAGAAGATTCCTACTTTATTTTATTATGTCACTTTATAACCCAACGTTACATTTATTTAAAAAGTGACTTTAAGTGGAATATGAAGAGACAAAGTGGGGAAACTGAAGAGTCACAGCTGCAGCTTTAAAAGAAGACTTGGAGTCTCCTTTTTGTTATGCTATGTTTTATGAATTTATTTCTCTTGGAGAATCCAGAGAGCTTTCAGCTTTCGAATACAGCCATGAGGACGGAAACCCTTTTGGCTTAGAGGAGGATTGGACGTAGCCCCAGTTCGTCTCCGATGCGGATTCACTCCAAAGTTCGCCATTACATTTCCAGGTTCTTGTCATTTGATATTACTGCTGACTATTGTATTTCAGATTTTGGATTGTGGAAATCCCATTATTATTGTATTGTTGTTATAGAATGCAATAATAGTTGTTGAGGGTTTTATTGGAATATATTTGTTGGTTATCTGCTATCGCATCAATGTTTATTGCATGCAATTGAATGTTTAATCTGTCTAAGAAATATTTAAGCAAATTTGGGGAAAGACTCGGTTCGGGTCATTACATGTATCTAGGTTTATAGAAACTCAATAATGGCATTTCCTAAGTACTCTAAATTGCTTGAGTGTAATTAACACCATTTTTGACAATTTTTATTGATTTTTTCACTGTTTCTCAAGAATCTCAACTTTTCCTAGAAATTTCAAACCCTAAAAATTTTTCCTTTTTTCTTTTCAAGTTTCAACTATGTTTAAAATTATTTAAACTAATTTAATTTGCTTGCTGAATTTTTTATTAAAATATTAAATTGGTGTTTCAATTTGTATGTGTAGGTTGACTAATAATGGCAAATAGAGAAGGATCTACAACTAGTTCAGCTTCAGGGTCTGCCTTAGTAGACGCATGCCCATCTAGATTTGTAGGCACGCATCCTAAAAGTGCTAGAGGTAGCGCTTGAAAGTATGCCTCTGAAGGACCGGAACCTAATACAATTATTTGCATTAAGTGTGAAAAACTAATTCATGGACGCATAAACCACTTGAAATACCACCTTGCAAGCATCACTTAGCATGATTTGAGGGTTTCTAATGGGACCACAAAGGAAGTAAAAGTGAAACTAATGCCTTGCTTGCAGCCCAAGAAAAGAAAAAGTTGCAAAGGGAAAGGGCAAAATTAGCCATGAAAGCAAACATAGCTAAATCTCAAGGTGTTACACTCAACCTTGAAGAAGAAGAAGAAGCACTTGAGGGCATTGTGGTCTCTCTTCGTGGTCCATGTATTCGCAAATCCACCACCACCTCGGCCACCACTTCTGCCACTTCTAATAGAGCACCACCATCATTGTTGCAAGCACAAGTCTATAACTGATTATTTTGTGCACAGAAACAAACATGGAGAACAACAATCATTGGAGGCAACTGGGTGGAATAAGGAGGTGCATTAGGAAACAAACATTGTCTGTGCTGATTTTGGTACTTCAACATCCCTTTCAATGTGGCAAACAATCCATATTGGCTTAATTTGGTTACCGTAGTGACTGTGGTGGGAAAAGGCTACAAGGTGCCTTCTCATGCAGACTTGAGTGGGAAGTTAGTCCAGTTGTTTTAGTTTTTTAAATATTTTAGTTTTTAACTTTTAGTTTTGAAGCTTGATAACTTATGTTGAGCTTTGATTTTTAGAGTGTAGACAAAATTTATGTTTTTTTATTTCTATTTATAGTAATTAGTAATTACTATTTTTTGTCGAATTTAAGTTATTTTTTATCAAAATTGTGTGCTTAACGTTAATTTCACTTCGTACTTGTAGGTTGCTCACATATGCAGTTGATGGGACAAAAGCAGTGGTGGACAAGCAAAGAAAAGAGTGGAAACAAATTGGTTGTCTATTCTTTCTGATGGGTGGACGAATGGCAAAAAACTGCACCATCATTAATTTTTTGGTTTCTTGCAAGAATCATGTGATGTTTTTGAAATCGGTCGATGCCTCCAACAAGGTGAACACTACTGAAACTTTGGCTCTAATGTTCGAGCAAGTTGTCATGAAGGTGGGAGAAGAAAATGTGGAGCAAATAATAATCGATAATACACTAGCATATGTGACAGCTGACAGAATCCTCCAAGAGAAACAAAGTACACTTTTTTGGACACCTTGTATAGCACATGTCCTTGACCTTCTTTTGGAAGACATAGGAAAACTAGATTGGGTGAGACCAGTTGTAGAGGATGCAAAGAGGATCACAAAATACATCTACAATCACCCTAAGGTTCTTCGTTTGATAAAAGAACACAACCACAGGAAAAAGTTGGAAAGATCGAGTGTCACAAGGTTTCCTACAATTTTCTTAACATTGCAAAGTATTCTTAGTTCATTAAATGCTTTGAAGCAAATGTTTGTGAGTCAAGCATGGCTAGACTCAAGTTATTAAAAGAATTCTAAAAGAGAGAGTGTTGCATACATTGTCTTTGACAAACTATTTGCACAAAGAGCTACAAAGATTGTGAAGGTAACTTGAAATCTTGAATATTTAATTTTTTGTATTCAAGTCTTTCATTATTAATTTGTAATTTTAATGATTAATCTTTTTGTATTTTTCAATTGCAGGTGTCGAAGCCCTTGGTTAGAGTTCTCCGCTTGGTAGATGGGGATCAAACCCCAATGGGGTATTTTTATGAGGCCATGGATAAGGCCAAGGCGTCAATCAAAATTACTACAAGGGGGATAACCTCAAATTTGACCTCATATAGGAAATTATTTATAGGAGGTGGAATAATCAGCTCCACCAATCCAGTCATGCAACAAGATACTTCCTCAACCCTCCTTTTCTCTTCTGGGATTCCTACTTGGATCCCAATAGAGAGGTCATGGAGAGCCTCACTACATGCATTCAAAGGATGAAAACCAAGCTTGAGGTGAGAGACCTCCTTGTGTCCAAATTAGAAATTTACCAAAAATGCAAGTGGTAAGCTATTCTCTTCAGAGTTGGCCAAGAGAGGAAGAAACACTCGAACCCCAAGTATAATACTTGGAATTTTGGAATCTTTCACATGCATGATAAGTAGAAAAAAAATTAAATACATATTCACCTTATTTTGTAAATCTT
This sequence comes from Thuja plicata, assembly GCA_018584345.1. Taxonomy (NCBI): domain Eukaryota; kingdom Viridiplantae; phylum Streptophyta; class Pinopsida; order Cupressales; family Cupressaceae; genus Thuja; species Thuja plicata. Next base: position 2,603,480 of record MU224791.1, read on the forward strand.
CAATATTTTCTTTTGCGGATGCTTAATGGTGAAATTGGGGTGGAAATACCCCAAATCTGCAAAAATTTGCCCTCTTAATCATATGCTAGCCTTGTAGTTCATCCAATTGTAAGCGCAATTGAAGCTTGTTCAAGGCAATCCACATGAAGAAGTTAGCTCAAAAACGCCTCAATGACCTTGTCTCTGTGCAATATAACCTTTGATTGTGCACAAGAAAGGTAGAGGAAAAACCAGTTGGTCCACTTAATTTGGATGATATAGATCCTTACAGTGATTGGACATCGCAGTGTTGATGTGAGTTTTGTTCCACTACAACATGCAGAATCAAACACTTAGTATTCCGAAATGAAATACCAAATACTCAATCCTCTCTTGATATAAGGTCATCTCTCATGCTAAGCTTGCAACGTAAGATCATGAAATGACTTCAAGGTTCTTATAATTTGTGGATATCTAGCTCAGTTGAAATGATGTGATTCGCTAGTTAATCACTTAGGGGGACTTACGTTATTCATTCGATGGATATCAACTCTCTCACTTCTAAAGATTTAGCTTCACAATGTGCAATGAAAATATAGTTTTGCTCTTTCAAACTTCCACTTCAACTTAAACTTAAGCTTAACTTCTACTTCTACCTCTAACTAGAAATGCAAGGAACCATGGATGACTTGGACTCTACCAAGTGAAATCTTATCAACGACCTCAACTTCACCTAGTGCAAGCTTCTAAGGATCTCAAATGGTTTTCATATCAACACCTTCTCCCTAATCTAGCTTGGAAGTACAAACTAAAGATTCAATGCCAATTGAACTTAAGTGCAATGACTAGCTTACCACACAAGGGTTCCTCACAATCAGCAAGGAGGCTAGTGGCCTAGTTTTAATCGAGTCACATAAGAAAACATCCACAACTACTTCCATCTAACTAAGCTACTTCTAACAACATGAAAAGAAATCTACTCCATGTAAGAGATTGAAGAAACTATGAAATACTCCAAACGTCACATACATTCACCATGAAAACCAACAATGAAAGAAGGAATAATTTTGGTAGTATTATATCAAGAATTTGATCAAGTCTTCCCTGGCTAATCTACTCTACTCTATCTTCTCTCCTACTCTAATCTAATGCTCCTTAGCTTACCTCTGAATCTAACTCTTAGAAATTAGAAGGCCTTGGCCTTTTATAGATGTCCAATTACAACGAAGGGCTAAGATTGATTGGAAATCAAGGGCCAAGATTAAATCCCATAAACCCTAACTAGGATTGCCAAAATTACAACCAATTACATGAGGGCACCAAATTATGGGCCAATAAGAAAATTACATGATTTTCAACCAATGAGAAAATAGGACAGTTGGCACACTGTGAATGCTTGTGCTTGAAATTGGAATTTTTATGATTGGAGGATACAATCAACTGCCACATCATCATTTTTTACTCTTCTCTATCTTTGTCCTCTGAAATTTTCTCATTGCCACGCCTTGAACTTGCTTGAAGTGATGAAGCCTTCATGTAGTTGGATCTTGAACTTGGCCTTGAACTTGATCTTCATCTTTCCTTGAACCTGTCTTCTGATAACTTGGTGTGAACTTCCTTCCCACTTGAGATATTTGAACTTGAACCTTGGGGCTGTCTTCTTGTTGGCGTGGTGATGGAGGATGTGCACAAAGTTTTCCATCTTCCAAGTTGTCTCAAGGATGAAATTTCAATCAGCCTCTCCTCATTCATATCCACCTTTCACCTTGGTTGCCCTCCCTTTATTTGTGAAGTCCTTAAGCTTGAACTTGGCACCATCTGCCTGTCAACCTGCAAGAGCCAAGAAAACATGTCATAGTCCACATGATTTGATAAAACCTTGCCATTAAAACTTGATAAATTTGATTAAGTTAATTGAGTTAAATTAAGATTGTCATGATGTTGAGTTCAATTAACTTGATCACTTTAAATTTTAGATTGATTCCAACTTAGATTGTAAAATTTTAACCTTCTTATTTGCTAAGTTAGAAATTTGTCATTGAATTGCTCATTGATTAACCATTAAATTGCATTTGATTGCCAAATTGATGTCCATTTTAAAGTTCACTTAGTCATCTCAACTAGTTAATTTAAGATTTGTATTTGATTGTTAACTTAGTCAAAATTAGTGTGTTGTTTTGTTGATTGATCGATTTAAGAAATAGAAACAACAAACACTAAGTCACCAAACCAAGGGAAGTTCACCACCTTGTCGGTGAACTTTGAGACAAAGAAGGACCCTCCTCACGATAATCAAATCTAAAACAAACTATTACAAGGTGCCCAAATTTGCACCACTTACTTCCTCTTGAACAAGAGATAACAAACAGATGAAAACAAGATAGCTTGCTAATCTCTTGACTTAAATCAGTCACTTGGAGGCTATGAAATGGTGTCGAAAATCGTGGAGGCTCCACCCAATCCTTGAATTCGATCCTCTTTATAATCCTGCCGAAACAAAACACTATTAACAATCACTAAAACTTGAGATGAACAACTTCAAATCAGACCTCAAAGATTAACCAAACGTGGCAACTAAACAGCCCCTCTCCATAAAGATGAAACGAAAACCAACTACCCAAAGAGGATGAAAATCTGGAATGAGATGGGGAAGAGAGAAGTCTCTAAAATCTGAGATCTCGAAATTGATTGGAAATTCTGGAAATGAACATTGGATTACCAACTAATCGAATTATAGAAATGAAGAAAGGAGAAAGAGACCTTTGAATGATGCTATCTCAAATTTTGCTCCAACTCTTATCCCCAATTCACATGCTCAACAAAGAAAATCAGAATGTCAAATGATTAGCTCGCTGTCTTGTGATCTTCAAAAATCTGGAAGTGATGCCCAGAAATTCGCTTGTCTTAGGCTCTTCAAACAAAGAATGGATTAGCACCTTAGCATGAACTTAGAGGCTACCAAACATGGAGATGAAGTGCTGGAAAAGCACCCAAGGAACTTGCCAGCATGCACGATAAAAACGCTCCACCCTCACACCCAGAAAATTCGCATCCTTGAGGAGTAAAAAAATCAGAGCTTCCCCCTTTGAGAAAAAAAATCAGAACTTGTGCTTTGGAAACAGAAGTTGGTGTTTGAAAAAAATGGATTTGAAAATGGATCAAATATATATCCAACCTTGCAAAGGAGAAGGGGGGACGACCTTGCTTGGGGAGGGAATTAATTAATTACAAAAACAAATCGCACCTCTTGGAGTAATTAACTCCTACCAATCTCTTTCCCTCTTAGGCCGACTTGGGGCTAAAATGGAATTAAAACAATCAGCCCCCTTTCAAATTCGAATTTAAATAAATACAAGGGAAAGGGGGGGCTAAAATAAATTTGTTTTCATAAGCATGAGCCCCAAACAAATAACAATATCACAGCCCCAATGAATTTCGAATTTCAAGAGGAGGGCTGAAATTTTAAATTAAAATTGTTCTTTAAAACATTGAAATTAGTGCCCTCCAAACCCACATGCTTGACATAGGGCAAGGCCTCAGATTTTAACATTTAAAATTTCACTCCAAAGGGGCCACACATTTCACATAAAGGGCTGATTGATTTAAATTTGCAAAGCACAAGCCCCAATTAATTAAATGGAAATTGGAAGCATGGGGACTCTAAAATATTAATTTTGAATTTGCCAAGGACAGCCCCACTTGAAATTACCTCGAGCTTCGTGCCACATTGCATGGAGGTTTTAATAGATTAAATCCAAAATTGATGTAGGCCCCAAAAATTGACTTTTGAAAAAGTGATCAAATTGGCCCCTAATTAAGATTTAAACTTGCCAAATCAAGGCCCCAGAAGACATCGATTTTAGCAATATGAGCTCAAGTAAATCGAAATCCAATTACAAAGCATGAGTCCCGAATGTAAATATTCAATTTATTAAGAAATTTCAAAATCAATGGGAGAGTTATGCATTGAAATTTGTAATACTTACCTTGGTGAAAATCCAATTTACTTAACTTGAGGATGTAAGATGTAGCTTGTTGAAAATATAGGGCTTGCAAAAACCACTCCGCCGAAAATAGGACCTGCGAGAACCACTCCGCTAGAAATGAGATTTGGGCGAGGTAGTTCATACAAGTTTTTGACACAATCACCCTTCCCAAATTTGAAAGATGTAAGAGGTAGCCCGCCATAAATGAATTTTAGGCGAGGTAGTTCATACACAAAAATGACAAAACCACCTAGCTAGAAATTCATTTTGGGCGAAGGGATTGGTGCAAGATTTTGACAGTCTTCTCACCCAAAATATCATAAATTCTCAAGTTCAAAATTTTCCTTTTTATTCCGAAATTTGCCATGCAAGATTAAATTGTCCAAAATGCCTTAGGCAAAAATTAATTAATTTCACCAAAATAATAATTTCTCTATGCCCAAGTTGAAAATTGCAAGAGGCGGCCTGCCAGAAAATTATCCATGTAAGAGGTAGCTTGCCAGAAATGAATTCTGGGCGAGGTAGTTCATACACAAAAATGACAGAACCATCTAGCCAAAAATTCATTTTGGGCGAAGGGTGCAAGATTTTGACAGAGCCTACCTGCCATAAATTTTTCTAAATTTTCCATACGCATGCATGTCGATGCACACAGGGTGCACGCCCAGTACTGTGGGTGCGAAAGTACCCTGCCAGAAATGAATTCTGGGTGAGGTAGTTCATACACAAAAATGACAGAACCATCTAGCCAAAAATTCATTTTGGGCGAAGGGTGCAAGATTTTGACAGAGCCTGCCTGCCAGAAATTTTTCTAAATTTTCCATACGCAAGCATGTCGGTGCACACAAGGTGCACGCCTAGTACTGTGGGTGCGAAAGTGTGCGCACCCTGGGGCACCCAAAGTGTTGGGCATGCACCCTATGTGCACCCAACAAGTACCCACAGACGCACCCGTACCGGGTGCATACCCGAACCCGGTTCGGGGCGTATGGGTGCGGACCCGATTTGAGGCGTATGGGTGCAAACCCAGTTACTTAGGTTGTGACCTTTTCACACATCGCCCATTGCAAGTGGGGACACCCTCTTTTTTCTTTGGTAGCTAGTGGTTTGTCAGTTTTAGTTGTGGTTGGGCAGCATCTCGAAGTCTCGAAAGACTCTTGAAGGATTTAGAAGAGGATTGGGTACAAATTGTCTTGGATGTGAGTTGGAACCCTACAGACAAGATGAAGGTGACATTGGTGAACGGGATGAATGCTTGGGTAGAGAGTTTGTAAGGATGAAATCTATTTGCATTTGGGAAGTTGATAAACCTGGGCAAGCATAAATGGGAAACAAATCTTTAAAATTAATCCAAGGGTGAATCCTAAAACCACGCACAAGGTCGAAAAGCTGATTGAGCACTTTGCCTTTTGCTAAAAGGCCAAACTTAAAAGAGCCTAAAAACTAGCATTTCCAAGCCCTACCTAAATTTTGCCCAAGCTTGTGCGGCACCCAAAATCCATCTGAGGCATGAAGTAAGGTTTGATATCAACAATGGAAGAGAATTTGGAAGTAAGAAAGGGTTTGGATGATGAAATAAGATGAAAAGCTCCAACACTTACAGAAAAATTTGATGCCAACTTCAAATGCATGACTAGGAATTCCAACACCTTCTTGTCTTCCAGCATTTATTTCTAACATCTGAGCATGAAAACCAAGAGACACCTCATTTCCACTAAGCATGATTGGCTGCAATTTGTGACAAAGGGATGGAGTTTGTCTTCCAGCATTTATTTCTAACATCTGAGCATGAAAACCAAGAGACACCTCATTTCCACTAAGCATGATTGGCTGCAATTTGTGACAAAGGGATGGAGTTTGAGTTCATAAGTGCAATCAGATCTTGATGAAATTGAATGGAGTTGAAATCAACTAAGGTAAGAGATTCCAACTGAAGCCAATTTATAAACATGTGGAAAAGACTTGACCAATTTTCGAAATGCATTTTGGGTGGATTTCCAAGCACGGGTCGGAATCCGACCCATGCTTGGAAAAAATTTCCAAGAGACTTGAAAATTCTGCCTCTTCTTTGAGACAAATTCCAAGCAATATCAAATTTCCACTGGAGGGATGAGGTAATTTCCAAGCATTGCTTGAATTCCACCTCCTCTATGAAGTCAATTGCCATGAGGCATCAGAATTCCACCCCTCCACTTGAGGCAATTTCCAACATCATTCTGATTTCTGCCCCTCATCTGATCAAAATTCCAAACATCCTAAGATTTACACTCCCTTCTTATAAGCATTTCCAAGCAATTACAAATCTCCACCAAGGATGGATATGAAGAATATAAGATTTGCTTTAGTTGTGAAAATAAAATTCCAATGGGGCTGTGAATTCTGATCATCATGAGCAAACAATTTCCAACCACCCTATGATTTCCAAAATCAAATTTCCAAGAGGACATAGAATTCCGCAAAATCCCCTCAAGGTTATGATTTTGCTCCAAAGATTTAAAGTGTAAAGAATGAATTCCAGGTCAAAATAAAGGTCGGCTTTGAGTGAAAAGAGATCAAAGTTCAATTTAAATCAAGTCTTGTCGGCCCATGTATAGCACTCAATAGCCATGACTTTAGGCATGGGGCATATAAAAGAAAGATAGAGGTTCTCATTTCAAAGCCAATGCAAATCAAACGGTTTTCTAAGAGTATGGCAGATCATTTGGAGTGGAAAATCAGAGAAGGAAATAGTAAGCCTTTGGAAACTTGATTTCACAATCACTCGGACCAGATATAGCTTAGAATTAAGTTCAAATGATAGAATTATTGAACCAAGCAGCTTGCTGGGTGTTCCAAAAGAGGAATTTAATGGGAAATCAGAATTTGACATCAGAAGTTACAAATTGTTTAATATGAACAAGATGAATTCCTTAAAATTCAACTCTAATGCTAGTCATTTATCATTGAAAATATTTTAATTTTGTCCATATTTATCATTTTGCAAGCCTAACGCAAGTTTCTTTCTTGTCTTGTAAGGTGAAATGAAGAAAGGAGTCGAGTGAGGGATGGAAACTTCAAGTATTAACAAGTTGCAAGTCATTCATCAAGAGGACAAGCGAGATGATGTTTGAGATCGGGGGTCAAAACGAAGATGCAAATTCAAGTTCAAGTCTTCAAAATGAAATTCAAAAAGCAAAGAACAAGGAAACTGAACAAATCTACAAAATGGACAAGATTATCGCCATCTTGAATTTTCCTTCAGAAATCCAAGATCAATTAGAATGATCCAAATACATAAAGGATCTCATCACTTCTAAAAGATCAAGGCCAACAAATCAAGATTTCAAGTTCAAGCAATTCAAAGTGAAGATTTCAAGATGAAAAGGATGGAGAAGGTTCATGAAGAAGAAGCAATTTGGGAATATGAGTCATCACAATCAATTGAGGGCTTGATAATGTTGCGTATCAAGAGATATCTCCTCATTACCATGAATTGATGAGATTTCAAGATCAACATGCTGAGGTGGTGCCCACTCATCTTCAACCAATCAAAGGATTCCAATGTCACATGTCAAAGTTTATTCAATCCAGACATTCCAAGTGTAAATGTGGAGTCTACCTAATATCTACCTAACCAACTTTCTCATTGGTCTATCAAAGCTATGTAATTTTCTCATTGGCCCACAAATTGGTGCCTTATTGTGATTGGATAAACATTTAATGCTTGTAAGTGGTAGTTGTGTTAGGGCTAAGTTGGAAAAGTCTTGACCATTGATCTTGAATCGATCTTGGCCCTTCATTGTACTTGAGGCAACTATAAAAGGCAAAGCTTCCTTGTTTGTAAAGGAGTTAATTAGTCATTAGCTAGAGTAGAGTAGGGGGAAAGACTTGGAGAGATTGTTGCTATAATGCTACCAAAGTAATTGTAGATTCGTTGTTGTTATCATGGTGGATTACTTGTGCTATTTTGGAGTATTGCATGGCTTCTACATTTCCTCACTTAAAGTAGGATTTTATTTATATTAAGTAGAAGCAGTTCAGTAGATGAATGGAAGATGTTGGTGAATTATAAAGAAACTCATGTTTATACCTTTTGGTACTTGTTGATTGCAAGTAATAGTGTAAGGTTTACCTAAACTAATTGCAAGCACTTAACTTCAATTGGAAATATTCATTTGGATTGCACCTTCATTGGGTATTTGAATGAATGTTGACAATATGAAAATTACCCACGCATCCTTAGAAGATTGCACCCTCCTTTGCGTAGTTGATTTGGCGAAGCAAGGACTGGTTTAGTCACCTCACAATCAATATTGTCTTGCATTGTTAGAATTAGGTTAGATTCCTCAGCCCTCTATCCTTTTGCAATTTGTTTTGTTAGAAGTAATTGAAGAGACATCATTGCCACATCATTCGCATTTGCATGATAGCTTATTGAATGAATACTGTAAACCCCCGCGTGGTTACCAACAAACCACACCATAAAATTGAGTTGTGTCCAACAAGAATAGGAACCTTGGAGTCGCCTCTATGACCTTTCTTTGCAATCTTTAGCATACGTGGTGTCTTTGTTCAAGAGAGGATTGGAATATTAAATGTTTCGTCCTGCATATTGGAGTGGTCACAAAACTCACATCAACAGGACCGCCTCTTTGAGATTTAGGACCGAGCATTTCCTATTTAAGCAAGCTACTTCGTTGTTCATCGTCATTAATTTAGAGTTCATCTATGCTTGTGTTTCAATTCTAATTGAGGAATTAAAGCTTTCGAAAGCAATTTCAGAGGTGAGATATGCTCCCTAGTCTACTGGTTTCTCCAATAAGGTGAAGTCACTTCGTGACCTTATTAGACTGACTAGAAATCTACTTGCTTCCAGATCAGCACAAAATTGGCAGTCATTCCAGCACTTCCAACACTCTAAAAATACATCAAGCAATTCAAGGTTGTGGATGCTTGCACATACTATCTAGATCAAACGTTGGCCACTGCTCATGGTTCAGCGATACCATCTTGTTGACTATGACTGAGATTCATACCAACAGAACATCTAACCTTGGACAACGACATTCATAAGCAGCATTCGGCGATAATCATTTTTATATGCAATTGACATACTTGACTTTGATAACATCACAAGAAGGCGGCCAAACATATCAACGATCAGAGTTCATAATCATTCAAGCAATTCATATCCGACATTGATACAAAGATTATAGGCATCCAATCCTTGGTAACGGCAGTCTGGAGACCATAAATATATAATGTGGAATCAGCAAGCTACAGTAAAGATGACATTCAAAAACCATTTAGAACATAATTGATATATTCCAAAAAACGATTCCAAATTAGACCAAAACTCAACACATCCTGAGATCATCATCAGCATAAACAATTGCACGATCTCCATACCTGTTCAGACATCAACGATATGCCCCTTGATACAAACATTGGAGGTGCAACATCATTAGCAGAGCAAATCAAGAATACATTGGATGAGCAATACAAACATAACGGCAACCTTGTTCAATTCAAACCAAGATCAATAATCAGTCTGAGACTCTTCCTCAAGCATATGTGAAACACTTCATATCTTTGTTCACAATTCGGCACCACAGAGATCACAATATCTGTCGTAGCAAGTGGTGCGACACATACAATACATTTGTCATTCACACATTCAGATATCTGCGTTGACAACCATCGGATCTCAGAACGACGCATTTATGGTTGGATCGAGTTGTCCATTGCCATCAATGTTGTCTTCTACTTCAGATCGCAGGCACCCATTATGACCAATTCAAGTTTGACATAAGGAAACAGTCCTGGGATCATCACTAAAGCATTCTAGAGAACTGAGTTTGTATCAATCTCTAAAATCATGTATCCGTGCTTCCCAACACAAATACATATCGTGAGAAGACTCATTGTAATTGTATCCGATTTTCATGATTATATCAAATAGTGCTAATCTCTGATTTCTACTCATAAGTTGTTATCATTGCATTTTTTGTGTCAATTTGTGTTTGATACATTACAAAATAAGCAGCGATACTTCCATACTCAGCTATGGCATCATCATTCAGATACATCAAGTGAGCAGCAGCAACAACATCAACAGCAAGAGATTAGAACAGCAGCAGTATCACATCAGCGATATATCTTTGCAAAAAACAATATCATTCCTGTGTGGAGCAGCACCATTCATCCTAGCATCAATAGGACGGACAAACCGCACCAGCACATCCAACATACAAACATTTGCTTCTCAAGTATATAGACATCTGCACATTGAACATACTGTCATCAGCACATCACTCATGCTGACATGATTTTTCCACAACTTCCCATGTGGAATAATCATTAGAAGACTAAGGTGCATGATTTCTTGAGCTCTATCATGATTGTAACAAGCAATTGTAATTGTTTGAACACAAATTGAAATCGCAGATTGCTGGTTTATCATTGCATTTCTTGCCTAATTGGTTCTTGTGTATGCTTGGGATATTTCAATGGTATCAGAGTCTTGACCCTGCCAGCCTCCTGGGTTGAGGTTAACGAGTGAGAGAAGACAAGACTACATAGTTTATCAAAGGAGAAGGCACCATTTCTTGGATATTATGTAAGATGCACAAGCAAATGATGGCCATCTCAGGTGAGTTGCCAAGAGGACAACGAAAGATAGATGAGACTCTCAATCACTTGGCAGAGATAGCGACTAATGGAGCTAATGGAGAAAACAATGGCCATGGCAGCAATTCAGTCAATGGGAGGTCCCACAAACATTAATCAAATTCAAGGCCAATGATCCCTACCTTCGTCCCGACGATCAAGCAATAGGATAATCATACTCCCTCCTTGGTTGAGTTACAAGAACAATTCAAGCAAGATCGGCTTGATGGAGGACTACAACCAAACATGTCTCTCAAAAACTACATGGACATGAGGATGAGACATTTACCCATTAGGAGTAATAGAGACAACAATAATGATCTCAGGCGAAAGATTGGCAAGCTAAGTCTCCCCTTCTTCAATGGATCCAAAAGATCAATGTCACAAACTTGGGTGCAAAAGGCAAACACATATTTTCAGCTCAATCTGATGCCCAAAGATGAAGCAATCAAGTATGCAGCACTAAACCCTGATGGGAATGCTCATGAATGGTGGCACCATGAGATGGTTACATTAGGGCATGATTAGATCACATTCTATACCGACTTCACGGAGGCTCTGACAAATTCGATGAGAAGGAATTGAAGCTCAACTTCAAGGAGTTGGCACAAATGAAGCAAGGAGGATTTGTGAATAGCTACATTGTCGAGTTCCAAAGGCTCTCCGTTTTAAAAAGCACTTTTCATGGATGGATTGATGGATCCTTTAAGAGGTTGGGTTAAGGTCCTTAGCCCTAGCACACTGACGGAGGCAATCAAGAAGGCTCATGACACGTCTACATCAACCTCCAAGTTTTAACCTAAGGCACCCATCACATGGGATAAAGGCAAGAAGCCATTTCAGAAGAAGACTCCAATGGATGATGTGACTCGACAAGATCTAAAGAGAAAGAAACTTTGTTTCAGCTGCAAGGAGTAATGGGAATTGGGTCATACATGCCTTGGCAAAGGGAAGATCCATTAGATCGAGATTGTGTCTGATAGAGAGGAGGAGATCGAGGAGCCTAAGAGTGTGATGAGGAACCCCTACATGCGGAGAAGATAGCTACACTTGTGAGGAAAAGAGGTACTATTGCTGCCCTTTCCAGCACTCCACAATGTAGGGTATTTTTGGTTCGAGGTACCCTACAAGGACAGCGAGTCGTGGTTATGCTCAACAGTGGGGTGACACTCAATTTCATCAACACCTTTGTAGTAGCCAAGAGAAGATTGCACACAGTTGAGGACGAGGGATTCAAGGTCAAGGTGGCAAGAGGGCAGCTCCTACCCTAAACACATTTGGTACCATAAATGAGCATCACCATGGGAAACTACACAGTTGCAGATGACTTCTTCGTGGTTGACATGGACAATACAAGTGCCATTTTAGGCATTCAATGGATGGAGACTCTTGACAAATACACGCAAAGTTTCAAGCGTTTGGATTTCTCATCCAGGTTTGATGGGAAGAAGGTGGTTTTACAAGGAATATCAATGGAGGGCTTAGAGTGGCTCCAGCAAGGCGCATGGAGGCGATTTTCAAGCATGATGATGTGGTATGGGCAGCACAATGCTTGGTTTCATCCAAAGCCTTGGTTGCCTAGCATAGACATTACCATGATGATGAGCTACAAACAATTTTGGGTAGGCATAGTTTGGTTTTCAGTGGCATTCCCCCAGGGGTACCACCAAACAAAGGTTTTGATCACACGATAGAGCTGGAAGAGGGAGCCAACGCAGTCATCACGACTCCTTACTGTCATCCCAAGAAGTTCAAGGATGAGATAGAGAAGGCAATTCAGGAGCTTCATGACATGGGACACATCAAGCCTAGCTCAAGCCCTTTTGCATCTTCAATGGTCTTGGTAAAGATGGATGGGACTCGCAGGATGTGCATCGACTATAAGGCCCTGAACAAGAAGACAATCAAGAATCGGTACCCCATCCCACGGTTTGATGAGTTGTTGGATGAGCTTCATGGTGCAGTCTACTTCTCAAAGATTGATCTCAGATCTAGATACCACCAGATTTGAATTAGGGAGCAAGATGTTCACAAAACAACCTTTTGATGTCACTAGGGTCACTATGGTTCTTGGTCATGCCTTTTCGATTTACTAATGCGCATGCTACCTTCCAGTCTTCCATGAATCACATCTTCAATGAGAGGTTACAGAAGTTTCTATTATTGTTCTTTGATGACATACTCAGAAATAGCAAGACATGGGAGGTAGATTTGAGGCACTTGGATGAAATTTTGGTGATCATGGAGGCACAATCATTGTTTGCAAAGAGGTCCAAGTGTGAGTTCGGCGTGACAGAGATTCTATACTTGGGCCACATCATTATTGCATGTGGAGTGCAAGTGCATAAGGAGAAGATACAGATGATTCTTGATTGGCAAGCCCCAAGGACATTCATGGAGTTGCGAGGATTCTTTGGTCTATGCAACTACTATAGGAGATTTGTCAGGGGATTATCACAGCTTGGAGCTCCATTGACTAACCTCACTAAGAGGGGTGCTTTCAATTGGACAGAGGAGCCACAACATGCATTCAATAAGCTAAAGGTGACTGAGTGCGAGCCCAGTCTTGGCATTGCCCAACTTCTCTCAGTCATTCATCCTCAAGTGTGACGCATTAGGGGAAGGCATTGGAGCACTGTTTATGCAAAATCGTAACCCCATTGCATTTGAGAGCCAAAAACTCAAGGAGACTAAGAAATTGTATTTGATCTACGACAAGGAGATATTCGCGATCATGCATGCATTGGCAAAGTTTAGGAAATACTTGGTTGGGGGTAAGTTCGTGGTTAGGACCGACCACAACAACCTTCAATAATTCTTGGAGCAGAAGGATTTGAACAAGAGGCAATAGAAATGGGTGAGCAAGATTGTGGCCTATGATTTTGACATCAAGTATGTGAAGGGGAAGAAGAATGTGGTCGTCAAAGCTTTATCCAGAGCCCCTGCCATATGCTCTTTGTCCCATGTATTGGCTGATTGGAGGGCTTATTTGTTGGTTGAGTACTCAAGGAATACCTTCGCTTGCCAATTGATGGATGGATAGATTCACGGTGACAGGTACAAGGTGGTGGATGATGTCATCTACTACAAGGGCAGAATCTTCTTGGTTCCAGAGTCAAAGCTTAAGGAGAAGATTTTGATGGTTGTTCATGAGTCACCATTGGTGGGACACCTAGGGTACTTCAAGACATATAGGTAGATACATGAGAGGTTCTCATGGAAGGGCCTCAACGATGATGTGTTGTAATTTGTCAGAGAGTGTACCACATGCCAATAGAACAAGTCTGAGCATACCTTTCTCGCGAGATTACTTCAGCATTTACCTATCCCAGATCAGAAGTGGGAGAGCATTTTGATGGATTTCATCACAAGACTTTCCAATTACAAGGTAAGGATTGCATTTACGTGGTGGTTGACCGCTTGACCAAGTATGCTAACTTCTTTACCATTATGACAGAGTTTCGAGCAACTTGAGTAACAGAGTTGTTCTTTTGAGAGATTTTCAGGTTAGATGGGCTTCCAAGGAATTTAGTCAATGACAAAGATAGTCGATTCCTTAGCACTTTTTGGATGGAGCTTTTCAGGTTGGCAAGCACCAAGCTGACTCCAAGTACTAGTTATCAACCCCAAATAGATGGACTAACTGAGATCATGAACAAGTGGGTTGAGGACTACTTACAGAACTACGTGGCAATGTAGCAAAAGGTATGGATCCATTGGCTACATCTTAGGGGAAAACTACTACAACACCACCTAGCACATGTCAATTCGGATGTCGCCCTATAAGGCACTTTATGGCTATGAGACTACTTCATTTGTGGCTTTGGCATTGGGAGATAGTAAGGCGCCTAAGGCAAAGGACTAGTTGCGGAAGAGTTGAGATATCCTTCAATCCCTCAAGAATAATCTACAGCAAGCACAAAATCAGAAAAGGATGTATGCGGATAGACACCACATTGAACGTTGTTTAAAGAGTGGTGCGGAGAAGCTTAATGGTCCATGTAAGGTGATTAGGCAGATTGGAGAGGTGGTGTATGAGTTGGAGGTTCCGAAGAACAGCAGGATACATAATGTGTTTCGTGCCTCCTGCCTTAAGAAGGCTCTTGAGCAATGAGTCACAATCTGAAAGGAGCTTCTGCCAAGTGATGATTAAGGCAAGCTTGCATTGGAGCCAGTTAAGGTCATATATTTCAAAGAGAGGAGGCTTAGGTCAAGTACAATCAAAGAGTATCTTGTTAGGTGGAAGGACTTGTTGGTTGAGGATGCCACATGGGAGAGTGAGCAGATTTTGGAGCATCCTAATTTGAAATGGCTTGTGGGCAAGCAATTCCAAGAAGGGGAGACTACCATGTCCCCTCTTCTAAAAGCAGGACCTAATTGAGATTAAGCCTTATAGCTCGTACAGTCCCCCGTGAGCTATTAAGTGTATGTTAGGGGGTCCAATTTGTAGCGTACTTGTGGCAACACTTCCTTGGTGCGAACCTAATTGCATAACATATTTGAGCGTCATTCTTTATGGGCCGACTGGGTGAATTGAGAGATACTTTGACATCATACATAATCACCATCTTTGGAGCATAATTGACATCATTCAACTCATATTACTCTTTCATTCCTGCAATTCCAAATTGAAATTGGCTTCTTAAGGCCTGCAGTTTTGAAGGTGCAAGACCTTCCCTAGTCTACATTTGCCAATTTGGAGAAGTATCTTTCAAATCAAATTGGCATTAGTGAAGTCTATGATATTGTCAAAATATATCCTTTCAGGCAATGACATATTGATCTGAAGTAAACAAGGCAATAGGACATTCAAAAATAATTATAATATTAGTGACAACAATATATGAAATGAATGAAAGATTTTAATAACATCTGCAAGGCCGAAGAAACCTATGGGACCCCCTAAAATAACACTCACCACAGAATATGGTGCCAGAACCTTAAACAATTTGTAACTTCCTCTTTAAATCTGCTCTTCAACAATGAATTTTGATCACTAGGTTTGTTGTCCTGTCTAACTGTGTTTCTTCAAATAAGGTGCTTGAATTGTCCGCCTTTAAAATGTCCACATAGCTGGAACAAATGTTATTGTATGTTGGGCACTCCATGATAAAATGTCACTCTATCTCTACCCCTCCCATGTTGCAAAATAGACATATTCTCTCTTCCCATTATTCCTTAGGTATCATTCATCTACCTATTTCACACCTCAAATGGTGAGTACTAGTCCTAAGTTGCGCCATAAGCATTTTTGCTCTCCATTTAATATTCGCTCCTATGTTTGCTTTTTCCTCATGGTCTCGCATGCGGTTAAATTGTTTGATATAGTAGGCTTTATTATGTTTATCTTGTTTTGACCATATGATACTCCTGAATTTTTCCCTCACAAACTTTTCTATTTCTTCATTGTTATCCAGACATTCTTGTATATTAACATCCCATTTTTTCATCCATTTGTCGTTTTTCTTCATCCACGTGTTCTTGCTTCTATCTAGTCTTTCCTCCATGATCAATTTAGGCCAATGATATTTTCCATACTTTGAGTTTTCTTTTAGGTGGCTTAACAACCAAACCATTGTTGAAGCCTCTAAAGAGAAGATGTAAGTTTGTACCAATAAGATCTCATAAGGGACAGCAGTTTCAATTTTGAGATTGTTGGTGATTAGATGTTTTTGGATTCTTTCTACTTGCCGCTATTTCTGATCTGACATGCTGTTGCCCCAAATCTCACACCCGCAAAGGATCGCCGAGGTGACCAACAAACTAAAAGCATTTTCTTGGTTTTCCAATCTCATAACTCTGCATTCCTACATCTATTTTGTAAGAAATATAGAGCTTTCCAAGCTCCCTGAATTATTTTTGCCTTGCATGTTTCCCAACTGAGTTTGTTGTGAAAATCGATACCAAGATACTTGTACTCATTTACTATCTCTAAAGGATATCCTTCAAAAAGAAAAGTGTTTTGCGTCTTCATATTTCTTTTCAAAGAGAAGATCATCACTTTGGTTTTGCTAGTGTTCACTGCATCCCAACCTCATGACAAAAGGTTTCAAGCACCTTCAAGTGTTCACTCAGTCCATCAGTCGTTTTAGCAATTAAAATGAGATCATCCGCATAGAGAAGTAGCTTTATCACATATTTAGCTAGCTGAACTCCTTCGCCACTAATCTTGTTTAGCCATTCTTCTAACTTATCAATATATAGCCCAAATAAAGTTGGTGAGAGAAGGCACCCCTGTTTGACACCTATATCATTGCCAAAGCACTCTGACATCCCATCTATGGTTCTAATATTAGACGTGACCTACTCCTAAAGTCTATGAACCGCAATTCTGAGCTCTATAGGAATTTCCAGTTCTTCCATTCTATCCCAAAGTTTGTCACGTGGTACTGTGTCAAAGGCCTTTTTAAAGTCTACAAAACAGAAAAGGGACTCATCACCTTGAGTATTCCATATTTTCTCAACCAAGAATCTAAGGGTAACACCATGATCAATAGTTGACTGTTTTGATCTAAAACTAGCCTGCCCCTTAGCTCTTTTCACCGTTGAAGATATCATTCAAGGCAAAAAGAGGTTGGCAGGGGGAAAAGCCCAAGGTATTGATCAACCAATATCGTTTATAGAAGCCGTAATGATATGGATTGTAACCTCTGCGATATACAGCAATACCATCCACATTGGAGACCGTGATGGCATTGGGAAGCACCACAATATTATATATCTTTGCAATACTATCATACCCACGGAATTCACCAAATAAGCAGCAATAATTCCATACTCGATTGCAGCATCATCATCCAAATACATCAAGTGAGCAGCAACGACAACATCAACAGCAAGAGATCAGAACAGCAGCAATATCACATCAACAATATATCCGTTGCAATATACAGCGATATCATTCCTGTGTGAAGCAGTGCCATTCATCCTGACATCAGTAGTACGGACATACCAACACCAACACATCAAAAATATAAACATCTGCACATTGAACATCCTTCCATCAGCACATATGTCATACTAATATCATTTTTCTGTGACTTCCAATGCGGAATAATTGTTAGAAGACCAAGGTGCATGATTTCTTGAGCTCTATCATGAATCTAATAAGCAATTGTAATTGTTTGAAAGTAAATTGAAATCGCAGATTGCTGGTCTATCATTCCATTTCTTGTCTATTTGGTTCTTGTGTATGCTTGGGATATTTCACAATTTTAAATTTTAAAATTGCAACGCCACCTCCTCTTTTTGTCTTCTTCCTCATGGGAATCCATGCCAATTTTGTCTTTTCTAGCTGTTGTAACAAATTGCATTGAACGCTCAAACTACCCTAGGGTTTGCATCAAATCTTGGCCATTGATAATGATAAATCTTGGCCCTTCATTACAAGTGTAAAAAAAATCTATAAAAGGCCTTAGCCTCTCTCATTATAAACAGGAACTGAAAACTGTTGCCAAAATTAATACAGAAATTCATTTTGTTGGTGAATATTTTGTGTTGAGTTTTGAATGTTACCATGGTTTCTTGCTTCTCAAAATCATTTTATGTTCAAGTAGTATGAAGATTGGTTGAGATCGGTACTTGATGAAGTTCCAAGTTAGTACCATTTGGCGTTTGCTGACTGTAAGTTTCAGTGTATGGATAGTCTGAACCCTTTATTTATGTACTTAAGTTCGATTATTTATTGTTTATTAATTTTCACTGTTAAATGGTTTTAATGAATGACCCATAATTTGAAAATCTTAACTACTCCTCTGAAGATTGCATCTATTTTGTTGTAGTTGTGATTTAATCTGGTGAAATAAGATCTAATTAACATTTTGGAACTTATCTATTGACATCAACAAGTCTTCATTTAGGTTTTAGTTTAGCTTTCTATGTTAATGTTTTGGTAGTGACAGGAGCTATCATTCATACCTGCAATCGTTGTTCTTGTCAAACATTGTTTTATCCTCCTTGTTGATGTTGCTCTTGCTCAGCTGTTTGTGAGAGCAGAACGACTTTGATGGACTGCTCCACAATTCTATGTTATCTGAAATGGTTATGCTGAACCGTGCTTTCATGGTTTGTGACCTATGAAGGTGTTGTTGGAGACACGATGATGTATTGGCTCCAGCTTTCGTCTTTCTACATATTTGTTATACTTACTTATGCCTGTCGTGTTTATGGTTATGGTGCAGCTGTGTTATTGTTGCCAGCATATATATGCCATCGTGTTATGATGCAGCTGTATTCACATCATTTTGTCTAGCAAGACTTGAGGATTATGATTGTAATGATCGAGGGTTGATTTGTATGTTACCGCTGAGTCGTGTTGTAGAAAACTTCTTCAGACATTCTGATTAATGATTGAGTGTATGATCATCATGTGTTGATAGTACAGTGATAGTCTTGGCTGATTGGTTCAGCGATACACATCTCTCTCTGTGTAATCATTGTGCGTCCAGTTTGCATATGATTTGTATGATTCATTAGAGCAGTCCTTATTCTGTAGAGTGGTTCATATTTTTTGTAGATGTCTGTTTTGTGATAACAGCCTCAGTGAAAAAGTTATTCATCTGACTTAACTTGTGAAGCAGTGTATTGAATGTTTTGATTATTCAATAAAGGATCTACTTTGAGTGTGGCTGGGTTTTTACCCTCAGGCTGGAGGGTTTTCCCAGGATAAAATTCTAGTGTTGTTCTCATCTTGTGTGTTTTTGAGTTTCTGAATATTGCATCTTTGTTTTTTGGTTCTAAATTTAACATTCTAAACCTTACTCCTTGAAGTTTATTTTGGAATGAACTTAAGTAAGTTGAAAAGCATCCATTCTTAATACTAAATCTGATGATATTGAGATTTCAGATCATAGGAATTTCTGAAAAATCTTGCAGGAACAGAATTCCAATTTGTTAATGTAAGGTCCCTTGTGATACTAACAAAATCACATACATTCACTTGGCTATCTGAAGCAAACTCAAGACCTGACTACCACAACCTTGGGGTAATTATATTTGAGTCATCAAATAGGATTTCCTTTCAAGAGAGAATCGGATACGTAGTGTATTTTATTCTGTGTTGGAGAGTGCAAAAACACCCATCAACACATTGTATCTCATTTCAGATGAAGCAATTTTCAAAACAATTAGGGGTGCTTTTATAGAATCCCCCTCCAATAAGCCCCATGCAAGACATAGAGAAGCTTCCTCTTGAGGTAGAATGTCAAGAAAGTATGTAGAATGGACCTCGTTGACTTGACAATGAAACAAGCACGAAGCAACAGTAGCCAAGCATGGGACAACAACATGACTATATGGAAATATCATAGTCCACACATTTGGTGCCAAATAGTACATTACATTGTGTTCCTAGACTCGGACTCAGCGCGAACTCGGCAAAGCTGACCTGACTCGAGACCCGGCAGAACTCAGCAAAAATTGGCAAAAACTAGATTTTTGGAGAGTCTTGGGCCCTGGGACTCGGCCAGGGTCACTTGACTTGAAACCAGAGTTCCCATACTCGTGCGAACTCGCCCAAACTTGGCGAGTCCCGATCAGGTGACCCTGGGCAAGTCTCAGGGGCCCGGCCTCAGACTCGGCCGAGTCTGGGTGAGGACTTGTCGTGACTCATCGAGTAGCGAGTTTCAAGGCGACTCGCTGAGTCCCGATGATGAGACTTGACTAGCAGAATTTACATTATATACAAAAAAACAAATTGGGTGTTTTAACTTATATTTTTTTCTTCTATAAAATATAGCATTTAAGTATAAGTCACATATTTACCTTTCTCATACTTCAAGTTATATTTTATATAAATATTGTCAGGATAATTGAGAGTGGTTTTAGATCTCCAAGAATTATAATGGAGATTCTAGATTTCGGAAGATCCTAAAAATTTTCAGACTCAGCCAAATTTCAGTAATCAGCACGCTTAAATCAGTGTTTTTATCCATAGCTTTTCCTAACTTTTCCAAGATTTTTTGATACTTGGATTTTCCAAGAAATCCCCTCATCCCCTATACATATCTAAGTTTGCTATTTCCTTCAGCTACAATTTGTGTTTATACTTATGTGATCGATGTATATTCGTATATGTGATCAAAATTTCACTTGATGATATTATTGTGTCTATAAGCTTTATTCAATAAAGGGTGCATGAAACGAGTTTTAAATCCTTAAAAATCTCTAAATTTCTTGGGTTTTTTCACTTTGCCAAGTTTTGCTGAGTTCTTTTGCAGAGTCATGAGCCTTGAGTCGGGTCAGTGTAAGAACCCCAACTGGTTCTAACTCTGACAACATTGGACTGTGGTTTAATTTTGGATGTTTGACATTTGGTCAAACACTTAGCAGGCAAGCTCTGATACCACTGTAATGAGCTGCCTTGTTCTGGGTCTAATAATTCTTTTTTCCCTGAGTGTTTCAGCTTATGGGAATTTTATCAAATAGTTTGCTTGCGCTCTGTTTGAGGCTGCTGATTCTTTAGTGGAGACCTCTAATTTAATTTGCAATAGTTTTGGAAATGACAGTTGAATAATCACAACAATATAAGACAATAATGATTTTATTCTCTCAATGTCAATCAACACATGTGACAATACTTATATATATATATATATATATACACACACACACTGTGGCAGATGATAACATTGCATTACACTTAAAATCTGAATCAATACAACCTATATGTCTCATAGAAAACACTGCCTACAGCAAATAACATGAATGCCTACCAACATACGCTATCCAAAAACCTTCTACAGACCTGGACGGCACTTAGAAATGTCAGCTATGCTCACGTCCCACCCAGCTGCAGCTCCAGCATACCTTCCCTAAGTCTGATCTGTATGTTCTCCTTCAGCCTATCCAGCGATATCAAACACTGCTTCAGCACTTTGGAATGTGGAAATGTCTTCTGGAGAATGCAATTCCAAACGCCCAGCTCATACCTCTTCCTCTATTCCCTTGGCAACGCTACAGCATTCCAATCAACACCTATAGTGGTCCGTCCATAACAGTGGGCAAATCTGAATATACTCCAGCATCCATTTGCAGCAATAACAATAAACAACACAAACTTCTTTCACAGTCCCAATTCCTTACAAATCGAACTACACCTTCAGAGATTTGAATCACATTCAGCATTTGATAATCTTCAGTATAAAACACTGTTCACACTACTGTAGCAAAATAACCCTATTCACGTCATTGTAGCAAAGCACTATTCATGGCTACTGTAGCAAAATCACTATTCACGGCTACTGTAACAAAAACACAAATTTTGATATGCAAATGATTAGCTCTTTATTACTCTAATCTCCCATAAAACCCTTATAAATTTCCAAACTTCTTCACCAATAAAGCACAAATAGAACCTCTGTATGAAGCTCTCCTGGATGCCAAATTCAATGGATATTTCACCACCTCAAATGGCTGCAACACTGAAGTATTGACACTCTATAATGGCTAACTGAAATCTGAAACCCTTGGCTTCTTCTCCCAAATTCATAAAATAGATGCACCAAAGAATGAATTCTATTTTGCACAAGCATTGCTTTTATAATAATAAAAGATATCTTCTTCAAGACACCAAAGGCACATATCTTCTCTCACACACTTTTCACTAAAGAGCCTTCATCAATACACTTTTCAATTAGAAGCCTTCATTTAATAACTTTGAATTAATAATAAATAACTCCAAAGCTAAAAGCTTCATGAAGACACTTTCCACTTAAAAGGCTTCTTCAACACACCTTTCACTTAAAAGCATTGCTTTTAAGACTTAGGATTGTATTCCATGTGGATTAATGATTAATACCCCCATTAGGCACCCAAAAGCAATTTATAAACCTAAACTCAATATATATCATTGAAAGTGCCAATATCATCACCGACTGAAAATAGCGCCTAGGTGCCTGCCAGAAATGGAAACCGCCATCACTGACTTACTAAAAATAGTAAGTCAACTAACTGAGACCCTCAAATCCAGGCATTAGCTCACGAAGCTCACGATGATGAGCTAACCTCTGCATATTCCTGGAACCTGCTAAATTGGGGACATTACAGTCAGTCTTGCCAAGTCCGAGCCGAGTCCGAGTCTGGGAATTTTGTTCAAAACTCATTAGGACTCGGAGGGCCCTAGAGAGTCCAGGAACTATGGTACATCATCTAGACATTAGGATGTGATATCCATATGAATTTCAGAACTAGATCTTAAAAATTCACTCTGTAAAATAAAGCAATTTATTCAAGTTTTGGAGCCAATGGAACAAGTGATGTTTGAAGTTGTTGAAATAGTATGATGACTAGATGGTTCACATTTTCCCTTGCTATCTCAAGAGGCTATGGGATTTATGTTGGAGCAACCACAGAACCAAAAACACAATCTACAATATAACCTTCACAAATGAGAGAAGCAAAGCTATTTCCACAAATAATGAATTGGAATTGAGATACAAATAATGTACAAACGCCTTGCTTACAAAGGTAAGGAGAGAGACGGTAGAGATAACCATCATCCAACAACCAGCAACAATTATTAAATGCATTAATGACTAATAAACTTATAATGTTGGATGCCTGAGTAAACTTGAGGATAGGTAAATCATAAAAACTCATTTACTCCAACATGAATTTTCCTCATTTACCTTGCTTAAGCATGGTATCAAAGCCAACTATATATGTCTCCTTCCACCGAGAATTTTCATTAGTGAACTAGGAGTTTGATTGGAAATATGTGTCATTGCATTTGGCACATCTACATCTCTAGTAATCGTTTTTCATTTGGCTTTCATACATATTGGTCAGGCGTTTATTATATTGTGGGGCTTGTACTTGACTCTACCGACATCATTGTATTGGTTCGTAGTTTTGTTTATGTGATAGGCATTACATCCACTTGCAAGACATTCATTTTGTAGACCATTATCAACATTGATCAGTTATTACCTGGCAGGTGTTGGCATGTATGCTCTTTGGTGTGGGGGGGCCTTTGTTTGTTGGTTGGCCCATTTCTTTTAAGCGTTGGTTCTATGTTCATTGTTATGGTTTCTTTTATGGTGGAAGAGCAGGCTTCATTCAAACCTTGAATGCATGCAAATCGATTTAATCTGTAAGTAGAAAACCAAAATCGTTTTCACAAACCCCTCTGTCAACAAAAATATCTTTCTAAAGGGGCATGTTTGCATTTCTTATAGACCTATGGTACTAATTCTCAGCATGCATTCTCTGGCCAACGGAGAAGCCATAGAGAGTGTGGACATCCTCAACATGATGACTAAAGAGTGCTTGTGCAGGACAAACGTGATGGTTAAGAGAAGCGGCTTTGCATAGGGTGTAATCAGAAACCAACTTTACATTTGAGTTGACTAAGTTTTTTTCATAGGTCTGTGATTTCGTATTGGCCAATATATTATTGTTTGAAGCAATTTACTAAAGTTTTCATAAAATATTTTTCTAATTCTCCCATTTAAGGTTTGGTTCTAGCATGAGCAATCCGAAGGTGGGCCTGCCGCGTGTGGTGGTTGGCACATTTGCTTGGAATTTTAGTCCCACCTTGATATCAAGAAAGATCTTTTTGCTCTATGTATACATGCTCCCTCAATGTGTTGTGAGCTTGTAAAGGCTCACTATTGGTTGTTCCTTTCAGGCTCATGGCTTGAGGTTGGTGGAGGCTAGTGGAGAATTACAATGGCGAGGGCTACCCTCCACCACTTCAAAAATTGAAATTTTCTCAGTCTACAAGGCTAATTTTTCACCCCTAAAATTAGACATTGTCACATAGAGGGACCCACACACTATCATTTAAGCCCCTCATGCTCTCAATGCCTATTATAGGCCTTTTTTGCATAACTTTTGCAAAAGAAGGCCATGTTTCGCAAACCAGATATTTTTCAGATATTTTGTTGTTTGATGATGTTTTTAATCCACTAAAGTCAGATATCAGTTAGCTCAATTCTTGTGACCATAAAGGGGTTGATTGATTAAAATGTGAGGAAAATTTGTTGAATTCTCTTGTTTCATCATGGATTTGCCTAAAGTAGAGCTTCTAAGTCCATACAATTATCATAAATGGAAAGCCGATATGGAGATTTTGTTGTTGAAATTGTAAATTGAAGAGAATCACTTTTGGCCAAAATCCAAAAGCCTTAGGTGCTACAGAAAAGAGGAAATGGTTTGATCAAAGAGATGAAGCTCTTGGTACACTCATTATGTCTATTTCTCTTGATTTGAGATATCATGTTGTATCTTGTAAAAATCCTAGTGAGATTTGGACTACCTTAGAGAGTCTCTTTGGTAAGCCAGATAAGATTAAATTTCGATTGGAAAATGAACTAATGAGTCTTGACCCTTAACATTTTGACAATATCCAAGATTTCATCACAGAGCTCAATTCTCTTAGATTGTAGTTGATAGAATGTGGGGTTACTAAAGAAGATGAAGAGTTGATTCTATCTATTCTCTTTGTGCCAGGTCCTGATTATTCAATATTTGCTTCTGCATGTTATGCTACTATGAATGCTTTAGGTAGTGCACACAAAATGCCTTCTCTTGATGGTTTGGCATCACAGCTCACAAGGGAACAAGCAAAGTTGGCACAAATGGGCACATTGATGCCTTCGAAGTCTCAAGCACTTCTTGCAAGAGATCCACATCCAAAGGTTTCAAGTGGCAAGGGCAAGAAACAAAATGAGGATTCTAAGACTAATGAGCAAGGAAGCAATCTCTTTCATAGCATACTCCTAAGTCCGAGACCCCCTCTAAAGAGGAATCGTCCAACAAGAAGAAGATGAAATGTGCTTATTGCAAGAGATCGGGACATAATGAGCATAGATGTTATAATAAGAAGATTGATGAACTTACACACCTTCCTTACAAGAACAACATCCCATTGCCCTCATCAATGTCTCCTTCAGCATCACAATCGACACCATCTTCATCTACACAATCAGCGAACACAAGATTTGTAAATGGGACAAAAGGTAAAGCACTCTAGGCCTCCACTATTCCTAAAAATGGGAGATGGCTTCTTAATTCAGGTGCATCTCGTCGTATGGCATCTTCTTCGGATATGTTCTCATCTTTTGATCCTTGTAGTTCACCTAACATTTTGATGAGTAACAATACATCTATGAAAGTTTGTGGATAAATATGGTTGAGGGATCCTTCAATAATGTTCTTTGTGTACCCTCCTTGACCACTAATCTCATTTCAATTTATCAAATTACTTATGGTGCACAAGATAAAATAGTTGAGTTCACTCTTGATTATGTATACATTAGAGACACGAAAACTAGCGAGATATCATTGCTACAGGTGTGTTGGATCATGCATCATAATTGTATTCTTTTTCTAATTTTTTCTTTTAATGATGTTGTTCCTTTGACTGATGTTCAAGCCCTTCCATCAAGGCTGAATCATGTTTGTGAGAAGTTTGGTCAATTGAACCTTGGTGTTCTTGAGCCTAGTGTTGAGCTTCTTCCTCCACCCCCTGCTTCCTCAATTTCGAGTTCTACTCTTGAGCAAGTTGATCATAGTGTTCCAAATCTTACTTTGTAGGATGAGTATTTGGCAGGTATTTAGGACTTGTTTGTGGATTCTAGTCTTGCAGATTTGGGAGACATACATGAGGGAATTTTCTCCTCTTTAATGACAGTCGACTATCGGTACATCTTCATTGTCTTCGTAGATTGACATTGAAAAGTTCCCTCCTTCACTTGATTTGTCACATGTCTTGGTTGAGTTTGACCATCATTATGTGGTGGCTTATTCAAGCTTGGAGACTCCTCAGTTTTCAGAGATTTCTATTTGGAAACTTTGTTCTTCCTTCTTTCCCTTGGACATGGAGTGGCTTCTTCATCATAATGTGGACTTGTTTCTTCCTAAAGGGAGATGTGTTACTTGTAGGCATTGGATCATCTTTTGTTTTCAAGCATACTTCATGGGCATTGGCGTTTCTTCATTATGGGGGGGATATCATGCCTCTCTTTTCCTTTCTATGGGGGGATAATTGATGCTCTATACATGATGTATGTAATCCTTGGGGGGTATGATTGAGTCCTCCATGCATCAACTTGTTTGTTTCCTTTTTCTCTTTTGGAGAGGAGTTTTTATTGAAGAAGATGGATTAGATCCACAAGCACAATTAAGACACAAATATTATAAACCTATTTCCATTTCCTCCCCTTAAATGCATCGATTACATCTGCCTCTTTTTATAGAGGACTTTAGGAATTTCTGGAGGAAACAATAGTAGCTAAGAACCATCTAGAATGATGGTGAAGTATTGGTTAGAAGAAAAGTCTAGATGGGCAGTGAAGTCTAGAACCTTCATGTGCCGACAATGGTAGTTGGACAATGATTAATTTAACTGTTCCAACATCCACCCATTAATCATCGAATTGTTTTCGATATCTCCCCCATAATCTAGAAGTGATGGGTCCCGTCTTACAGCCTTGTTAGGTACCCATTTACAATCTCTTATCCAATTCTTCACATTGTTTCCCCAATCACTGTGGGTTTTCACGGATAAAGCACTCCTTACAATAACTTTGTGATTGCACACTATTTGGAATTGGCCTTTTTTAAGAGCCTCCCAAATACTATCAATCACTTCACAAAATGAAAACATTGATTTTTGAGGGGTATATCAACGACATTCAACTCAAACAACAAACTTTAGCATACTGTCTCACCTCCAATCCAAAAACAACTTCACTGCAACCTAAAAGTTACAAATAAGAAAGTTCACTGCCTATGCAAGCTTCTCCACAATATGCTCACATACCAATTTAAGATTTAATAAAAACTTACTTCTTGTAGTCGTGCTCGTAGACAACAAAGTGTCGCTGCAATCCTTTATCTCTGTGAACTTTTAGATCAGCAATTTCCTTTCCTTTAATATGCTCCATCGAACATGTCCTATGCCTTTACATGGTTGGGGCTGTCTTCAAACAGTGGCCTTCTTAATTTGCCAACAATCTCATTGGAGGCTTACGTGGACAGACTTGGGCAGCACCTTGTCATATCTACTCCATGCAGCAGTACTGGATAAATCTCTAGCAGCAATCTCTTTGCACAGCTTTGCACTCTGCGAACACTTTCAGAACACTCTTCACACCCCCAAGATCTTCATCTGCTCTGATACCATATTGAAGAGGAGGATGGATTAAATCCACAAGCACAATTAAGACACACAAATATTATAAACTATTTCCATTTCCTCTCCTTAAATGCATCGATTACATCTGCCTCTTTTTATAGTGGACTTTAGAAATTTCTGGAGGAAACAACAGTAGCTGAGAACCATCTAGAATGATGGTGAAGTATTGGTTAGAAGAAAAGTCTAGATGGACGGTGAAGTCTGGAACCTTCATGTGCCAACAATGGTAGTTGGACAATGATTAATTTAACTGTTCCAACATCCCCCCATTAATTAATCATCGAATTGTTTTAGATATCCCCCCATAATCTAGAAGTGATGGGTCCCAGCTTATAGCCTTGTTAGGTACCCATTTACAATCAATTGGAGGATCCTCTATTGATAAAAAATGATCAGATAAAGATCTGATACTCAAGCCATTACAACTACCTTTTTAAATAGAGGTCTTTAGAATACTCCAGATTGAGAACATTTTGGATGGTACTGTGGCAGGTTGGACGGTGCTGGAAGTTTCCAGCTTCACTGTGCTGGTAATGGTTGGTGCCGACAGTGGTTGTTGGACGGTAATTAATTTATTTTCCAACAGTTTTCTTCCATGTGGTTTTCTCCTTTTCTCCGCTTGCAAGAGATTGAATTGCATTTGCATTGTATATGGGTACCTAAAATGGTTGTGTAGTCGGAACCCCTATTGCATCTTGCTCATATTGCATTATAGTTTCACTCCCTACGTTGCACTTAGGGGGTATGTTGGAGTAAATGATTTTTTATCATTTATCTATGCTTAAGTTTACTTAGGCATCCAACATTATTAATTATTAGTTATTAGTGCATTTAATAGTTGTTGCTGGTAGTTGGATGTCAGTTATCTCTATCGGCTCTCTCCTTGCATTTAAAAACAAGGCATTTGTACATTATTTGTATCTCAATACCAATTCATTATTTGGTGAAATAGCTTTGCTTCTCTCATTTGTTAAGGTTATATTGTAGATTGTGTTCCTGATTTGGAGGTTGCTCCAACAATTTAGCAATTTGAATGAGAATACCATAATGAATGTGTACGAAATCAACATCACAATACAATTGACCCCCTTTCTTAGGAGGTCCAGATGGGCAAGTCATAGAAGCCTCTATTGATTATCAGTTCCAGTATCTTTGCCTCAAGCTCCAGAAAAAAATTCCTGCTCAGCATGTGATTGCAGCTTAAGTTGTTGAAGCTACTACCACTTCGAAAATTTTTGTGTGGAGATGGTGGAACAAAGGCACAGGTTCCAAGCACAGCTTGCTCAACAAGCCCAGTTGACAAAACTAGAGAAGGGTGAGTTGGCACCAAAGGAACAAGAAACACTTGAACTCAAAGCAGCCAATGAAAAGGCCAAATCTCATCTTACAGGAGTACAGGTGGTGAAGAGTACAATGCAGCATTAATTAATTACCGCACATTACCTCAAGGAAAACACAACAGAAATGTACAAGCTCAGGGCTGTCACTAAGAAAATTCACACTCCAGGTAAAACATCTTCTAATTCACCAGGCACTACAAAACTTCCAAGGACATCTGCTATCCTTAATACTAAGTATTTTTGTTTTGTCTTGTAAGAACCAAACTTATATTTTGAGGGAAATAACGAGATTAGAATAAATGCAATTGTAATCTTCTGTTTGCTGCCAACTATTTTGTTGGTACTTGTCAGCTTTTGTTAGTTTCTTTGATTAGTTGTTAGCAGTTCCAACAGAATTGTCCTGACTGACAACCAGTGGCTTTCCCTTCTAAGTTGATCTCTCATAGACAGGGGCATGTCTAATCCTTGGCTGATCATCCCTGTTCTACTTCTATGTAAAGGAACATCAAATGAATAAAGCTTTACATCTATTACTTAATGTAGTATGCATTGTGTTTTATATTCATTTGTGCAAGTGCTAGTCTTATAAGACAAAGGAGTAAACATGTGTTGCATCTTCTACTTCATTAAGTTACACATTTAGAAATTCTTTGTTCCCAAAATGTCTTTTTAGAGAGAAAAAGAGAGATTTTTATCTACCATTTCATTTCGGATGCACATCTTATAAATTCTTTGTTCTCAAAGAGTAACCATAAACATAAAGATGTATTTTGTCTTCTATTTCATTTTAGTTACAGATCTTCAAGACACGTGCTATAAGTTTTATGTACAAAATATTGAATGTCGAATCAAGCAAACTACCACATCCAATTCTAGATTTGTTGTACTCCAATGAACATGGCCAGGTGCAAGTCCTAGGTAAATCTAATGGAAGAAACAGCCCTCAATCACAGCATCAAAGCCTAAGGCCATTTCATTAGGAAAATTTGTCAATCAAATATATACGTGTTGTGATGGTGAATTTTGCATACCCATGCAATTTCCCATTTAGTTTTGCACCCATTTTGAACAAATACCTTGATGCATCTACATATCAACATACAGCACAATCTTGTGCGAGGTTGGGCCCATTCCCCTAGCCTTTATCCATCCCTATATACACATTTTCTCACACATTTAGTCCCCACCTAATCCTCATGCACACATACTCCAACACATTCATTTTATCCATGAGTTTATTATATTTATCCATGCACCTATCCAAATGTAGCTATAAAGACCTCAATATGACCATTTGCCTCTCCAGGGTTATTGCTCTAGACCTGTCATCAACCTTATGGTTGCAGACTTAATCCTTGCCTTCCTAAGACTCAGAATTCAAATTTTGGCCTACCAGCTCCGTTTGTTTCCCACCCTAAGCCAGTTAAAAAGACGTTTTGTGAAATTTGATGTCATATGCTAGCATTTAAAGGAATTCATTAGCATTCTTTTTACATAACTGAACCAAGCTATTTTTAAACAGTGCCAGTCTACAGATGTCAGAAAGGACAGAAGAAGCGGAGGCAAACAAGGCTAGTATAAGAGCAGGAGAAAAAGTTGTGCAGGGTCAAATCCAAACTTCAAGTAACAGGTTTGTGGTTGCAGACCTGACCTTGATTGGCAGACTCAACCCCAGACAAAGCACACACTCGATGTAGAATCTAAGACACTTCACTAATAGAGAGATCACACTTTCAGGACAGGAAAAGTCAAAGTCAAGAATCATCCAACAACAGCACCAATTCTTTGGTCATAGAGCTATGCACTCCTATTAGTTGCATTTACTTTGTGTAGCTTAAAACTTGATATCAGAATACACTAGCCCACAGTCAAAATTTAATCTAGGTTAAATTATGATTGTACGTTTGCATCTTATTGAATTAGCTTAAATTTTAAATATAAGAAAAGTTTATTTTGGGATACAAATTGTTTACTAAATTGCATTTTAGACAATTATAAATATATATATTCGAGCAAGGATAGAGGGTTTTCTTGACTGGTTCTTTCCCTCTTGACCTGTAGAACCAGGTATATAATATAATATAATACAGCGGCTCTGCTGCTTTTGCCTAAATATATATATATATATATATATATATGATAAGAAACTTAGAGCTTCGGCTTGAGCTTCTTATCCCTTGAACCGTAATCCTAATAAAAAAATCAGCTTGCAAAAGTGCTAGTCCAGTCCGAGACTAAAACCAATAGCCCAGTGATACTATATAATTTCACCTAGCATCACTGCAAATGTCAAAAGACAAAGCGTTTCATCGTCTACTTCATTTAAGTTATACACCTTCCAAATCCTTTGTTCCCAGAGAAGCATCCTCGTAAAGAGAAAATCGTACCTGGAACCAGATTTTCAAGTAAAAGGCAGTGCACGAATGGCCTGCAGCGCAAAGAAGCCTGAGAGCCACGCTGCTGTCCACTCCTCCGCTGATCAGTACTGCAACTCTCAGTGGCTGTTGGTCCTTCCCAGCCAAGCAGCACTTCAAGTACCTGTCTTCAACCTTCCACTGCGAAACTCTGGCCTCTGTTGCGGACGAGGAATAACATTTCTGAGACAAATTTGCAGTGGCAATTGGGCTCTTTTTAATTTTCCTGCATCGTGTAATATTCATGGCATTCAATCGGATGTGTTTTGGATAGGATGGGGAAGGATGGTGTGAACATTTTACGTGAATAGAGAGGCGAAGCCCTCGAGTGCCTTGAAGCAGCGCCATCCTCCTCAACTAAACATGGTAACCTGTACTTGCAGAATTCACTTTATCCTGCTAAGCAAAACCAGACATTCCCTTTTTAAGTGCATGGAATTAAATTTATCGCTATATCTCTATTTTCCTGTGTTCCAATATTATTTTCTATTTTTATCAAATAAATTATTAATCTAATTTAGAAAATAGAATAGTATAATGGTAAAATTGGAAAAGGGTATTCAAATTTTGACTTTATATCAAGGGGGATTCACTTAGTAAACGTGAATCATAGCAAGTGTCTTCATGGCATACTAAAAAATCCTCCTATTTTCAAAAAATATTACCCCAAACTCCATTTTTGTCACCCCCTTTCAATACCCCCCATACTTATTTTCCTAAATAAACCCCACCCCCCACCCCAAAAAAAAAACCTACACCCTATTTAGGCAATTTATTGCATCTTTTTTNCCCCCCCCACCCCAAAAAAAAAACCTACACCCTATTTAGGCAATTTATTGCATCTTTTTTTGCCCATTTTAAACCCCCCCATATAAACACACATGATAGTGTATTGCCCCTTCAGTGAAGACACCGTGCTTTATATTTTGCCCCTAGTTTAGTGGGCTTGTGAATACAAATAAGTATGTACATCAAAGGAAATCTACTGAAAACAAATAACATCATGATTTTGAAAGGATGTTGGAGAGGAAGTAGAGAGCCCTTTGAACCAAGGAACCATGACCTCTAGGGTGAATACCTACAAAACAAATGCATTAAGTAGAAAAAGTTGCACAGAATGATAAAGTTAGAACATGGAAACCACAAAGTCATCAGGTTAGACCATGATAAACATATAGTTATACATATAAGAACATGAATATCACTTACAGAAAAAGCAAGTAACACGCTAAAATTAAAATAAAATTTTTGAGTCGGGGAAGTTGTTAAGTTTTAGAATATCTGCAAATGTAATAGCACTCTATATTGTATGTGTTTTCCAAATGCAACAATCTCTCTTTCATTTATATTGGGATTGAGGTTAGGAGAGACATGTCCCTTCATGGGACATGTCTATTCATTGTTATTTATAAGAAAGGACATGCCTCTTCCCATTAATTATAATTTAATCAATCTTATAATGTTTCGTCAATCAATTATTAATTAAGAATAATACAATAATTTAATATTGAATATTAAATTTTATATGATTAATAATAATATAATATATTATTATTAATCAACATATATTATATGTATTCTAATGATCATACGACTAAAGCTACAAACATTAACGCTCCCTCTTAGCTAGGGAGGATGATCAAACAGAATGTGTAGTGGTCTCCTATGTCAACACTTATGACCCTCACCATAGCTATACAAAACATGAACACTCCCTCTTAGCTAGGGAGGATAAATCAATCCAATGTCAACACTTATATGACACTTGACAACATCAATCATATGATGTAAGAAATAAAAGCATCATCCTCGTGATGTAATTAATAGAAACATAGTCTCAAGATGTGGATTGCCTCCATCGACAATTCTATGCACAAGCTCTCAGGTGGATTGCCTCCATCGACGATTCTATCCTCAAGCTCTCAGGTGGATTGCCTCCATTGGCGATTCTATCCACAAGCTCCTCAAGCTTTAATGTGGATTGCCTCACTCGGTGATTCTATCCACAAGTTCTATCTATTATGACCCGTTTCAGCCATCATAAGATGTCTATCACAATAGAAGATTTTTATCATTTGATATCTTGAGTATTGGCCAATCAAAATGTTAACACGTGACATTTACCAAATACTCTGAGTATTGTCCTATTAGAACATCAACATATGATATTCACCAAGTACTCAATAAGGTATTGGTCTGCAGAACATCAACACATGATATTCACCAAATACCTATCATATATCTATACAAACAACTCATAGATCGTCAATGACATCTAACACTTAGTTGTTGATTTACAAGATATATCTATGCAAACAACTTATAGACCATCAATTTAATGACATCTAACACTTATTTGTTGCTTTACAAGATGTATCTATACAAACAACTCATAGACCATCAATTTAATGACATCTAACACTTAGTTGTTGATTTACAAGATATATTTATGCAAACAACTCATAGACCGTCAATTTAATGACATCTAACACTTAGTTGTTGCTTTATTCATCATGATCTATTTCAACATTATAAATAATGTATATCATGATTATTGTTATTGTGAGGCCGTCACCTTCCAATAACTTATGAAAATACAAGTGATAATCATTTGGAAGTCGTCACTTCCTTATGATGTACACAGGAGGCAGGCCCATTAAAATCATATAGTCACACATATGGACTTTCGAACTCCCTCTGAATATCAATCATCTTATCTCCTCATTAATGATGCTTTTGATGGAGCATCAGACTCCATTTAATTCTAACGTCAATTCTCTTTTTCCTGCAAGACCATCCTCAGAAGAGATCAAGGCAAATAGCTTTTATAGTATATATAGAAATACAAATAAGAGAGATACTACAATGAGTAGATAAATGTAATATTCAAGTATAATAAATGCTTATCTGCACATCAACATCCTTGACACAAGTTGATTTATTGAAGGTCCATATACATCAAATCATAAAACACCTTCTGAGATTATTTGAGAGACATCTCCCCTTTGAATTATCTCCCCACTAAGAATGGTTCAATTGGAAATGTAAAATTGGTTATTATTCTCCCCCCACAATGTACAATTCTCACTCTTATATCATTGAACCATTCTCATGTCTTCTTATGAAATGACTTGATTTCTCCAAGAGAGGTGACACTCTATAATTGATGATTTATTTCTAGAAAGAGACACCCTTCCTTGAATTTGTGCTTGTTTGTTAATACTTGACCACGATCATAACAAATTAATGTATCTCTTTAATGAAAGTCACTTTCAGGAATTTCACATAGACCCGTACACATTCTGTCATAACTTTTGAACCCCACACTTTCTTTCCAATCGCTTTGGTGGGATTCTTTGAAATTTAGTGTTCACCAACATATCCAAAAATTAGCAAAATCTAACGGTGGATTTGTGAGATATAGTCATTTTACTGAGACTGTAGTTTCTGATACAGTCATGCATTCACCATCAACAAACTACTCTCTTACATTTGTAATCTGGCTCTGATGCCATGTTAAGTTTTAGGATAGCTGCAAATGTAATAGCACTCTATATTGTATGTGTTTTTCAAATGCAACAATCTCTCTTTCATTTATATTGGGAATGAGGTTAGGAGAGACATGTCCCTTAATGGGACATGTCTATTCATTATTATTTATAAGAAAGGACATGCATCTTCCCATTAATTATAATTTAATACATATTATAATGTTTCATCAATCAATTATTAATTAAGAATAATTTAATATTGAATATTAAATTTCATATGATTACTAATAATATAACATATATAATATATTATTATTAATCAACATATATTATATGTATTATAATGATCATACAACTAAAGCTACAAACATTAACAGAAGTGAAAGAGATGTTGATTCAAAAGGTTGTCTTAGTAGTATGTGTCATCCCCAAAATATAAGAAACAACACATAAAGGAATTATAAAAAGAAAAGAAGACTATAATGATTGATTTCTTTAAGGAAGAATGCACCTAGAAGATAGGGAAGCAACCAATGTTGTAGAAACAAAATATGATGTAGACACTAGCTTGCTCTATCGCTATGGGTCATGCAAATGAAATATGATTAAAAAGATAAGCCAAATCTAGCAAGTTGTGTTATGCTAGGTGATTGATGATTAGTAGCACTGACCCTAGGAGGAAAGCAACCACTAAGAAAAGATGGTCAGTAGAACCACTTCATTATGGAAGAGGCCCACTACAAATGGAGATAATGATCATTGAGACTAAACTAGTATGGAAAACAAATATTTATTGTGCTAGATAGCCATATGATAGGGAAAAAAATAAATCATTGAATCAAATAGTGGTTTGGTCCCCACAAAGGCATATAATTTAAGATAGTTGATTAGCCCCCACAAAGGCAGATAACATAAGATAGTGGATTGACCCTACAAAGACTAATGATATAAGATAGTGGATTGGCCCCCACAAAGGCAAATAACATAAGATAAGGGATTGGCCCCCACAAAGGTAAATAAAATAAGATTTGGTTTTAAAATAGACATGTTGCATGTAAGAATGCACAAGTGAGTGGAATATGTATCCCCCCTTAAAATATTAGCATAATTACTATGCTAATATTATAAGTGTAGCAACATAAATTGTACACATTTATTAAGGTGCCCAATTTCATGCTTACTTAGCACTCATTTTAGTGTTTTTCATTTTAGCATGTGTCACAGGACTTCATTATGCATTTATTTAATAATAAAATTAAAATATGAGTACTCTCTTAATTTGATATCATCAAATCTCTATATGTGCCCTTAATTATAGGTATGTCCCTTCGATTATTTCATCCATTCAATCACCACTTGCATACATAGGCCCTATTTTATCATGTGTGGCCTTTTGTATTTTATCTCAATATCACACCTCAAATTTGTGCTTATTTTTAGCATCCCCTTACTAATTAGACCGCAACCCACATTTAAGTCTATATTGGCTACTATAAGGTGACTGGGTATGAGTCCAGTCACTCCTGACCCCAAAAAAGGGCACAATTTTAAATCAAATAACAATTGTCTAGTTTAAACACAATTCTAAATCCTCGTTGGCCTCCTTCGACACCTTGAAAGGGCCTGAGATGCCTATAAAAGCAAAGTCATCTCACTTCATTCAGTAGATGAAAGAAATTGTGGAGATTTGGCTCTACAATTTGAAGAAATCCAATGAAGTGAAGATCTCCAAATCAAGGAAATCAACAAGTGACAAAGCTTCATCATCAACATCAAACATCAAGCGTCAACATCTACATCAATATGGAAGCTTTCAAGGGATTTTGAAGGATAATAGGAGATTACCGACTGATGGTTAGCTTGTATCATCCCTTTGGGTTGGGTGCAATTTCATGTTATTTTCATATCTCTACATATAAGCTTCAGATTTGAATTCAATCATTACAAATTACATTATCTTAAGCACATTTTTTTTTAATATCATATAGGGTTTTTCTCTAACACACTTGAGTAGATCTCTAGTTATTCAAAAAAAATTCTTTAAATCAGATCCAACCGGTAAAATAAATAAAGCATTAAAACCATGAACAATGCAAAATAACAAAATGCACAATAAACACCAGATTTTTACGTGGAAACCCAAGATGGTAAAAACCATTGAGAAACTAATTCTCGTGAAGATGAACATCGCTTAAGGTGGTTTTTACAAATGCTCATTGCAGGTGTGGCTCACTGAGCTGGTAGGCTCATTGTCGGTCGAGCTAAGTGTCCTTATTACAAAATAGGCTATCATAGCCAATACAAAAGAGTTCTTACAAATAAAACTTGAAATAATGTACTTGCATCTACATATGCATGGATTTAGTTCTGGTCAATATTCTGCCAATCTTCACCACTACAACAGAGCATTCTAGGTAATTATATTGTTACTATCAAGATGGGAGGCAAGTTGAAAAGAGAAGAGCTCATTACTTGTGCCTAAAAAAATGAGGAGAAGGTTTAGAGGAAACTTAAGGCAAGAAGGGTTACACCCTACTTGGAGAAGTTGCATGGCTACAATAAAGATATTACTAAAAAAATTGTTGAGGGTTGGAATAATGACACTGTTACTCTTTGTGGTAAGAAGATCGTGCTCTTTGTTGAGGTGATTGTTGAGATAAATTGCTCTCACAACCCCCACCTGATATGGAATATATGGAAAGAATGAAACAACTGAAAATTTAGGGATTTACATGCTCCTCCTGGAGTGATTGGGGAGAAAATCTTTAGAAATGTGAATGAAAATCTCTACTTATATGTTAAATCTTATCCGTTGCTAATCTCTACTAATGATGACTTAAGAAGTATAATGAGTTGGAACATTGTGTAGACACCCTAAAATGGACAGGTTTGTGACTTTACATTAAAAATACTAATTTTCATCTATTAATTAATGGTTTTTTAATCATATATTTTCCTCTAAATTCATTCCCCAAATCATCTAATCAAATTCCCAAAATTAATTAAATAATTAATTTTATTTAATTAATTAACCTTAATTGAGTACTACCATTAATTAATTAATTAAATTAAATTTCCTATAGTTTAAATTGAAATATTTAAACTTATTAATTAAATTCTTCCAATTAAAATAATTTAATTTCATTCAATAAAGTAATTCTAAATTAAAAAAAATTCAATTATCTCACATGTTGAAAACTTTAATTACATAAATGAATTAAATATTTATTTATTTTCAAAGAGATAATCCTTAATCAGATCAGAAGGGTTACTCCACCCATCTCTCTAGTTCACATGGGTAACTCCACCCATCTCTCCAGTTCACATGGGTAACTCCACCCACCTCTTCAATTCTAAAAGGTAACTCACAATTAGCTCTTTAGTCAACCAAAATATATATCCTCTCTCCAAGTTGAAGAGGTGGAGTTTACTGATGGCTTCTCTAGTTCCTTTTAATATCAACCGTTCATCTCCCTATCTCTGGGATTGATCTCAACCGTTCATATCATCCTCCATTCCTATATAATAAAACCTTCATAACCATTTGAAGGATCAATGATTTCAAGCTTACGTGCGCCATTACTCTGTCAGATTGGTTCAAGAATCAAGCCTTCTTGCGATCATACATCCAGGATTTCAAGCTCTCGTGCGCTATTACTCTGTCAGTTTGGTTCTAGCATTCAAGCCATCTTGTGATCACAAAGCCATTCGATTATCAAATTCTCGACACTCCCAAGTCATAGACGCTACCCACACCAATACTGAGCATCAAAAATAGTATTTCGAAAGGAGTAGAGAGAGACAATAGAAGCTTCAAGCGATTGGGTTTCCATTCATTTGTTTCCTCTTATTTTCTTGTATATTTTATTGATTATGTTTAAGTATTCGTCATTAGTAGTTTTTGTATTGATTTCCCCATTGCAAACCGGTGCTACTAACCCTCATCGTTGGAAAGCTTGGGAACCATGAATCTGAAAGAGGCGTGCATTTTGGTGAACCCGACGTGAAGCAAACAACCTGAATATCTCTTGCAGACAATAGACAGAATCCTTTATCCTCGGTCGTACGGTTGCAGACCTCATTTTCCATCATTTTCTTGATATTTGTGTAATTTCGCAATTGCTGGTATTTTGTCACAATTGACGAAACAGTGTCACAATTGACTGGTTTAATACCACAATTGATTGCAGGCTTTTGCATTGATATTTTATTATCTTATGTCTTTCTTTCTTACAACACTATGCCACAATTGCCTAGTCTTCACCACAATTGACCGATCTGTGCTGCAAATGCCAACATTTTGCCGCATACCATAGTTTTGTACCGCAATTGCCAACATTCTACCGCAATTGATAGGATTTTACCACAATTGAGAAAATAGTGCCGCAACTGACATAGAAAGCACATTTCTAGCTATTTTTCTTGGTTTATGTGTAGGGTTCACTAGTGGTGAATGTCAAAGAAGGTAATCAGACGCATCCCAGGTGCTAGATCATTAAGAGCTGCAATAAGGAGAACCACCAACTATCAATCGCAAGAAAGGGCTATTCTCACAGTCATAGTTGATGATCAAAGCAAAGCATACACAAGGTACCTTGATTCAATCAAGCGATTTGCAAGTAAGTACAAAGTCACTATTAATCTCAACAATCTCAATAATCCCAAAGTTTATGGATATTCTGTTGTTTTGGATTGAAAAGCTTTCATTTCTTGAGATACTAAACACTTTCTTTGACAGGTTCGAATCGAGAAGACAAGCTATCAATACAAAATAAAATTCATTCACTCATACTTTGGTGCTTAAAAAGAACAATGCTTGTCAAACATCTCATACCTCACACTTTGGAATTTGGTGCTTAAAATTGACGTGAGGATTAAAATTGAACAAAGGCAAAAAAATCTCTCAATTTGGTGCATTAAAACTGAACAAGCAATCAACACCTACTTTTAAGCTTAAAACTGAACACTTGTGCTTGTATGGTGGTTTAGCTTAGTTCACGTTTCATTTTGGGGTTTAAGCGATTAACCTTGTGTCTTGAGTTTTGGGTACATTTGCACAATCTGTTAGATTAGACACCTTTATACTTTTTAGAAAGGCCTGTCTGGGGAATGCGCTTCTTCCTTGGAGAATGACCTTAAACCGGTAATCCTTCTGATCGGTATACAAACAAGATGCAAACCAAAGTTCTGTCTTATCTAACCAAGCTCGGGCGAGGTGTGTTGATGATAGTCTGGATCAGGTGAATATCCCTAAGGAGCCAGCATGGTCAACTAGGCTCTTAAGTGAGTCACACACATACAAACCGATTGGATAGACGCGACAGACCCTTACTACAACCTTGTTAAAATAGAGGCCAACCCGATCTACCTCTAAACAGATACCTTATTATAGTGCAAGGGGTTGCAGAACTTCCCCCCAAGATTCCCAACATATGTGTTCCAAGGCATTTGTGTAGTGAAAGAGATCTTCACTCCATGACAACAATACCTAGCAATGACAAAAATATGGGCGCTTACATCGTAGAATTTTGTGTCCTAGTAGTGTGACACTTGTTGTGTGAGCTAACAGACATTCAAGCATTGGGCCTATAATATTGTATTTTGAAGCCATTGACCTAGATTAATCTAACTGTTCATTGTTGAGACCTCGTGATAACATTGCAACTTGAAAAAGTTGTAGAACATACACATGTCAGTCTTCATTCTTCAAAACACATTGTTTATTGTGATTGTTCTTTGATCAGTTTCCAAAACACAAAACAAACATCCAAACTGTCAAAACAAGTCAAACGTGTTAAAGTCTAGGGTTGTCAACATCAATTGTCTTGCAAATCAGAAGCTTTGTTCCAAAAAGAAAAAAAAATTTGTTAGACAGTGAGACCTATCTTTTGATTCTTTTTAAGGTTGTGTCCCCTTTACTACAGTTGCCCGCATTTTTCTGGAATTGATGGAATTTTTCCGCAATCATCCTTTTTATTGCCACAATTGACCTATTTATTACCGCAATTGACCAGTCACTTTACCGCAATCGGTGGAGTTTGCCGCAATTGACCAAGATACTTTTTACACTTGTTCTGACCTAAAACCTTGAAAATACTCTCCATTTTGTGTCAAAGACCGGTGTCTATCCCATAAAAACACAAAGAACATTGTGTAAATCTCTAAACATTAAAGATCATCCCTTCTTTGAAAAGCGTGATTATTGTCCAAACATTGTTAGTTCAAAAGTTCAGACTCGAAATATCTTGATCCCTTCATCTCAACATCACCATTATCTATATCAGTGACTTTGTCCCAAGCAAAGTTCGACAAATCTTATTTCTACATCATCAAAAAAACTATGAGATCAAGATAAATCAACATTTGTCCTTATACTTACCCTTGTCCAAACATAACTCAGACTTTCCTAGAGAGGTTATCCTTTTCTGTTTGCTTTATATCACTTGTTTTAGTCACAAAATCTAGACCACACTATGTCACAAACACCTCATGGAGGGCCTTACATAAGGTTGAAGGCTAGAACACAACCTGATGAGTCATATATCAATAGATTCCCTACTTGGGAAACAGAGTGAGAGGGCGATCCTTTCACAAATACCAGTTCTTCTCTATTCATTGAGAATCCCCGTGGGTTAGCTTTTTTTCCAAAATGTCACACAAGAGGAGCTCGAAGATATAGAGCAAGGCACCTATTCCACACAAGTAGTTGACACTATTGTAGAGAGGAACCCCAAACATTTCTTAGCCATGCTGATAAAGAAGGGAGTCAAAATCTCTATTGAATTCAGTGTGTCGACCATATGGCCCGAAAACCCTCTCACTGGTCAAAACACTACTCAGCCCTCTCAAACATTACTTATGGTTTCTCAAATATTCCCACCCTTGAAAACACCAACATTGGCACAGACGATACCCAATCTAACAAACCACGCAAACCAAGCAAGCACATCTTCCACGCAAAGCATGACAGGCTCCCAACTAAGTGCACCTGTGGTCACTAGTATGCCTCCACCTTCGGCCTCATGGCCTGGCCAATCAAGCTCTCATGCTATGCCTTCTATCCCACCAACAAGCAATAACCTTTTTGCCACCATTCCACTACTGCAGACAATCCCTACTAGCCTTGGGGTCAACACATCATTCCCACATGGATCCATCTCTATAGGTCTGACTTTCAGTCAATGCCCACCCAAGGTTATGCCTTTGATCACCCAGCAACAACCTCAACCCCAGTAGCAGCAACCCCAGCTTCAGCAACAACAACCTCAACCCCAGCAGCAACAACCCTAGCTTCAGCAGCAACAACCTCAACCCTAGCAACATCAACCCCAGTTTCAGCAACAACAACAACAACAACAACAACAACAACAACAACAAAAACAACCCCAACCCCAACAACAAACACATCAAAACCAACCTTGAGCCACTCATATGCCCCTTTTTTCAGAATCAGGTGTTGGGAAATCAATATTAAGTCCCAAGGACTAAGTCCTATGTTCCTACTCAAGAGATGCAGAGGCACAACCTCATACCTACTACAACATAGAGGTACAACATCACACATCATCCTCAGTCTCAAATAGACATGTTGATTCAACAAGTGCAAAACCTTCAAACCCAAATGATGGATATGTAAAATCAAGGGCAAACTAAATCCTACACCGCAGAGGATTTATACCCATACCCCTTTGATCACTCTCTTCACATGTCTTCATTCCCAACTCACTTCTCGGTACCAAAATTTGACAAATATAGGGGCAATACCAACCCTATTGAGCATATCTGAGAATTCTTTGCTAGTTGCGTCAAATTCACACATGATGAGACATACTTAATGCGACTATTATGAAATATCCCAAATGGATATTTGCTCTGCTGCTGCTATAAATTTATTTTTAATAATTATATTCTCCTGTAAGTTTTTATTATTATTATCTTATAGAGCTAGACAGAAGTTGCAGAAGAAGTTGTTTCTTTTGTATTTTTCCGAATAAGTATTGCAATGCATAAACAACAACAACTGCAAATAGATAATGATAAAATCAAATACAATCAGATTGTGCAATATTCTAGAAATACTTTTAAAATTGTACCAGTATGCCTGAGATTATCCAGATTGATTCCAAAATGACTGCTGCAAGTTGACGGCAATAATAGAGAAATATGCCTATAGACACAATGTAGAAAGAGTGCTGCAAACTAACGACAATACAAACAGTGGCTAGATGCTGCAATAAACCAGACAAAACAAGTCCAACGCCCAACTGCAAGAACAAGCAAAACAGTGAATCTCCAACCAGCTACGTTCCTTTTTTGCTTCACTATGCAATGCACAAGAACCTGTAAATCTGATCTAGCTGAGGGCTACGTCCCAACTGATCTGTTCTCAGCCACTAGGATTTGGCGTCCTAGGTGAGAAATGCCCATCCAGAGCAATGGCGTCCAAAATAGGTTTCAAAAATGATAAAATATGCCATCCATTAGGTTCTCATTACCTTATATCCCTTTTCCATTGCAATTCAAACCCTAATTGAGAATTGAGAGTGCACTTTATAAATAAGTGATATTTTCTTAATTATGGTGTATAGACTATAGAGAAAATATCACTTTATTAATATTAAATAGCCCCGCACACCAAAAAGACCCTGGAAGGTGACAATCATATAGAAAATTGTGAGACCTTTCCGACGAGCTATAACACAGGCATCTGAAGTCAGAAAATCCCTTATTTCTCCAAAATGGCTATATACATAGCCTTATTTAAAATATTAAAATGCTAACTTAGGAAAATATTAAAATATATCACAAATAGCCACAGAACACCCGAAACACCCCAAAATCTTGAGACTGAATATGTCACATGCCTGTGACTGATGTCGGACAACCTAGGACAACTGGCAGTCTCATCCCTAAAATCTAGGGATGCTCCTAGAAACTAGGAAACACACCCAAATCTCCTGAAACTAAAACCAAGGGATGACCTTATAGAACCTCAAATCTGGAAGCTAACACCACCTCCTAAACAGTAGGAATCCCCCTCCTAAAAGTAGGAACTGCCTCCTAAAATTAAGGAACTACACTGTAACACTATATTTACCACCATGTCACCTGTCTGTGACTGATGCCGAACGAGATGGGTCAATTAGCAGTCTCATCCCTAAAATCTAGGGATGCTGCTAGAAACTAGGGAACACACCCTGTCATCCTGAAACTAAAACCATGGGATGGTCCAGTGGGACCTCACATCTGGAAACTGCCACATCCTCCTAAAATGTAGGGATATCCCCTAAAATCTAGGAATTGCTCCAAACTGGCTCCAAACTGCCTATAAAGCCAAAATCTAGTCACTGTATGCATTGAATGAGTCCCTATCCATCTCTGCTAGCCTACGAGACTCCCAAGATAGGCTAACTCCTCCGTCTCTGATGTCCACTCTAGAAAGGGGACATGACATTCATCCCTTCTTGGAGATTGTTTGTCCTCAAGCAATCACCGGAACAAGAAACATCACAATCCACCTGGATCCCATGGAAAACTGTAAGCCATGCCCCTCGCACAAAGTGGAGGCTCCTATGTCATCCCCCAAAAAACAAATGGGATGACTCTGAAAAAAGATCCATAACAACCACTCACCACACTCCTGTACTGAATCTGTCTATTCTCCGACCCCAAGAGAAATCGATCTCGGGACCATCAAAAACCAAGATGTAAGGGTGACTCAGATCACATACACCCTGAACTCCCCCTGCACACCCAACTGACCTATACTGAGTGTGTAGACCATCTACACAATAGTGATGAATGCCCCTGAACAAAGTTGTACCAGGACCCGGATATCCATACACTATATAATCTTTGCAGTCACCATAACTCTGCAAGTCACCTGCTACTGACTTGTAGCCAAAACTCCCATCAACTGCTGATGGCGAGAACCCATTCCATAACGGATGATAAGGACTAGGATCCAACCCACGTCTATGTACCATCAACTCATCA
Organism: Thuja plicata; assembly: GCA_018584345.1. Lineage (NCBI taxonomy): Eukaryota > Viridiplantae > Streptophyta > Pinopsida > Cupressales > Cupressaceae > Thuja > Thuja plicata. Next base: position 2,648,474 of record MU224791.1, read on the forward strand.
ACATGTGGGTCAAAGGAAAAATAATGAGCACTCCTCACTGTGTAACGATGATAAACTGCTCCGATCTTTGTCAGAGGCTCATCATCCACCAGTCGCGAACCCAAAGATGGCTCCAATATCAAACTCTACACAACTGGTTGGATAGGATTCTGGGTGACCCTCTCAGCAAACCCAACCTCAAAATCTTTGTGAGGGAGCATTGTAGTCAAGGTACCTACAATCTCTCTCACCAAACATCAAATCGTACCAGTACCCCGGATGAGAACACCCTCAAAAGCCCGGTAAGATCCCTCCCAAAATTCTAAACTCTCAAGAAGGTGATCTAGGAATGACTCTATGCAGTAGAATTTATAGGTGGTAGCATCCATTTCTCCCCTTGGACCCATAACTGGTCATCATGTAACTGTGATGTAGCCAACTGCCTATCATCACCAGCTATGCGATCACTAACAACCAACTCAGGTGATACCATGTCTCCCTACTGAGCAATCAAAGGAGTAGTGTCATGAACTGAAACACTGATAAATGATGGATCCACTACACTAACCATAATGTCTTGTACTATATCACCTGATGCAATGCTAACAACTGGAGTATCAATCCCAATCGAAATATCCACCCCAATGTCAGGCACACTGCAACCCTCTATTGAAGCGCCTAACTCAATTGCATATGTATCCGATGGAAGTGAACCTGTACCTCCAACACTAGATTCATGGGTGGATGTATCCCTAACTCCATCACATCCAACAACCCCAAATGTGGACATCGCCAAATCACCAGACACCACAATATGTAACTGAACTGGATCTGGTGTTGGTGTAGACTGAAGCTACACCAACTCCACAGTCACCTCTGCTAACTAAACTTGTGACTCCTGTAGAGCTGACTAAGTGCTCTCTAGAACCTCAAAAGTCATCATGAGTTTCTAAGTAATCTCACTCACCTCATCCTCTCTATCCAAGAGTGCCTCATATGTTGTACTTCCCCACTCTACTAAGTGATCTCGGTTGGGTACCAACCGAAAATAATCCTGTCTCAAAATTATGACAGCCTCCCGTAAGGCATGCATCTCAGTCAATGACAGGTAACAACTACCATGCTCATCATCCATAGGAGCACCCCATCCATGAATAGCTAGCAGCTGTCGAGCAGTATCAAAATGCTCGAATGCGGTAACAATATCATACTCGCTGACTCTCAACTGACTAGACACATGATGATTGTAAATTATAGGCCTCCTATGCATCACCCCTGGCACACTGTTTGTACTATGACTAGAAGTGGTACCCAACATACTCCTCTCAGAAACACTATTCCCTAGTGTGTTGTCATCTGAGCTTTGTGAACTAACAACTGAACTCACATCCTCAAATAGAGTACTAGCAGCTGACACCTCTCCATCAAACTCCTCTGTACTCGAGGAAGCTGCTACAGAATCTACCTCCTCAACACTCTCAGTTTCCTTGTCCTCTGTAACCTCTGAATAATCTCGATCCTGGGACCGATCTACACTCTCCAGCAACTTGCAATCCTCTCCCAAGGTCTGATACAGACATGACTCACCACTGATGGAGTCATCCTTATCGGTCACATAGGAAGTACCGGTAGCAAACCAAGATGCTAACAAGGGCTCTACCTCCTCTGGTGAGCCAAACTGAACTTCATCTGACTCCCTACTAACAAATGAATCTAAGTCATGCTGGCATTAGTTTGTGTCTACTATCTCAACCTCAACACTGGTATCACCACATGTAGACTCCATGCTCAAATCCTTAACACAAGAGAATACTGACATCTCTTACACTAACCCCATTTTGGGATTGCCACTATCTAGATCTGTACTATCTGACTCCATCTCCTCAAGGCAGTCCTCAAAAGTGGTATCCTCCTACTTTGGAAATCTAGAGTCCATCATCATATCCTCCAATACTACAACACTCCCACTATCAGCAACTCCCTCAACATCGACCATAGGACTATCCTCCTGGCAAACTGGACTGGAGCCACTGGCTGTCTCTATAATACAATCTGGAATAGTACAAACATCAACTGCAGGTGTCAACTCCTATTGTAACACTGAACCATGAACTGAGTGCTGAGTCTCCATGCATCTGTTGGCTGGTGTAACTGTCATGTGCTCATCCACTGAGATAGGTAATGACCCTACAAATAAAGTGTGGGATAACTCAGCTAGAGGGCCATTGATCTTAGGAACTGATGTAATAGACCCATGTGCAGCTGTGAAATCATCTTGCAGGTCTCTTCTGACCTCCCTCACCATGTCAACCTATCTCGTATCATGTGTCCTGCGAGAAGAAGATCTACCCAAGAGTGAAACCATGTATCTAGCCGCCTTGTCAATGGTAGCTAGATCTGACAACTATTCACTAAGCCTATTCTAAATATCTCGACTATGACCCAACTATTTAACCAAGGCATTAGTTTTCCTTTTAAATTCGGGCAAACTATCTGATGGTTTCTTCTGTCTACTGCTATAAGTTTCCCTGTACCTATCCATTCAATTTCAATACAGTGCTGATTACTCACTCGATTTTTTATTTTTTATTTTTTTTAAGCTCTCCTGTGAGTGTAATATCTATGTATATCAACTCTACCTGGATGCATAGAAATCACTTATTCCACTATCTGGTAATTACCCAATCACTGATATAAATTATCATAATCTTTCCTGAAATCTGACAAGACCAATTCCCTCAAACCCTACAGGTTGGCAGGATGCAGGCTCTGATACCACTGAAATATCCCAAATGGATATTTGCTCTGCTGCTGCTATAAATTTATTTTTAATAATTATATTCTCCTCTAAGTTTTTTTTTATTATCTTATAGAGCTAGACAGAAGTTGCAGAAGAAGTTGTTTCTTTTGTATTTTTCCGAATAAGTATTACAATGCATAAACACCAACAACTGCAAATAGATAATGATAAAATCAAATATAATCAGATTGTGCAATATTCTAGAAATACTTTTAAACTTTCACCAGTTCGCTTGAGATTATCTAGATTGATTCCAAAATGACTATTGCAAGTTGACAACAACAATAGAGAAATCTGCCTGTAGACACAATGTAGAAAGAGTGTTGCAAACTAACGCCAATACAAAGAGTGGCTAGCTGCTGCAATAAACCAGATAAAACAACTCCAACACCCAACTACAAGAACAAGAAAAATGTTGAATCTCCAACTAGCTACGTTCCTTTTCCGCTTCACTAAGCAATGCACAAGAACCTGTAAATCTGATCCAGCTAAGGGCTACGTCCCAACTGATCCGTTCTCAGCCACTAGGGTTTGGAATCCTAGGTGAGAAATGCTCATCCAGAGCAATGGCATCCAAAATAGGTTTCAAAAATGATAAAAGATTCCATCCATTAGGTTCTCATCACCTTATATCCCTTTTCCATTGCAATTCAAACCCTAATTGAGAATTGAGTGCACTTTATAAATAAGTGATATTTTATTAATTATGGTGTCCAAACTATAGAGAAAATATCACTTTATTAATATTAAATATCCCCACACACCAAAAAGACCCTAGAAGCTGAGAATCATATAGAAAATTGTGAGACCTTTCCGACGAGCTATAACACATAGGCATCTGAAGTCAAAAAACCCCTTATTTCTCCAAAATGGCTATATACATAGCCTTATTTAAAATATTAAAATGCTAACTTAGGAAAATATTAAAATATATCCTAAATAGGCACAGGACACCTGAAACACCCCAAAATCCTGAGACTGAATATGTCACCTGCCTGTGACTGATGTCGGACAACCTGGGACAACTGGCAGTCTCATCCCTAAAATCTAGGGATGCTCCTAGAAACTAGGAAACACACCCAAATCTCGTGAAACTGAAACCAAGGGATGACCTTATAGAACCTCAAATCTGGAAGCTGACACCACCTCCCAAACAGTAGGAATCCCCCTCCTAAAAAGTAGGAACTACCTCCTAAAATCAAGGAACTACACTGCAACACTATATTTACCACCATGTCACCTGTCTGTGACTGATGCCGAACGAGATGGGTCAATTGGCAGTCCCATCCCTAAAATATAGGGATGCTCCTAGAAACTAGGGAACACACCCTGTCATCCTAAAATTGAAACCATGGGATGGTCCAGTGGGAGCTCACATCTGGAAACTGCCACATCCTCCTAAAAAGTAGGGATATCCCCTAAAATCTAGGAACTACTCCAAACTGGCTCCAAACTGCATGTAAAGCCAAAATTCGGTCATTGTATGCACTGAATGAGTCCCTAGCCATCTCCGCTAGCCTACAAGACTCCCAAGATAGGCCAACTCCTCCATCTCTAATGTCCACTCTAGAAAGGGGACATGACATATTCCCACAAAGCTTAGTCGGACCAACAATGGAATGGTTCTCACATCTACCTCATGGCATTCTATCTTGGGGTGAGTTGGCTGAAAAGTTCATCGCTCACTTCCATCATAACATCGAGCACAAGGTCAGCATCAAGGACCTTTGTGATATCAAACAAAAGGATAGAGAGTCTTTGGTAAAATTCCTACAGAGATGGAGGAATACTAGAAATAGAATAACGTATGATGTACCTGAGCAAGACCTAATAGTCATGTTCAGTGACAATCTGATTCCAAACATGTCATTCACAATAGAATTGCAGTTAGCTCTGAACCTTACACAACTTGTCGAATGAGGAGTTTGTTGTGAGCAAAACTTAGTCATATAAGACGTCCTTGCAGATCCTACCTAAACGAATACAAACAAGATTGCAATAGACAAAGCTAAGTGGTGGAATAAAAATAAAAATGTCACCAGTGATGGTGTCATTGATGTGAAGATAGCCAACTATGCACAACCCAAAGTGTCACTACAAGATGCACCTGTGGCCAACCAACAACCTACGGTGCCCACTCCACAAGTATACACTCAAACCCAACCCCCCTGTCCAAGTGGCCACTATGTCAAATAGTCAACAATAGGCTTAATGCAAACCATGATTTCAATTCCAAGAATGAGACTTCACACCATTAGGAGAGTTGATAGAATCAGCTTTACAAAAGCTAATACAATCCAACAATATCACTCTCCCAAAAATCAGGGAATATGAATACAGTACAATGACAATGATTTCTAATGACAATGACAATGATTTATGCGAGTTTCATTGGGTGAAGGGACACAAAACACCCAACTATTATCAATTGAAACACGTTATCCAAGACCTGATTGACACAGGGGTCATCGACATGACAAATACCCAAACCAAAGGAAAAACTAATCATATGATATTGAATGACACATTTCATGATCACAATAAAGGGAAAACCTCCGAGTCTAGTGGATAGTCAAAATAGGTCAACTACACTTATGTCAATAGTAATAACACTATAAATTGCCTAAATCCTTCAGATAGCCATGTGGATACGATCACTATCAAAGACTAAGGTAACAAATGTGATGTACCCATGCGTCGTACAAGAGTTTTCTTGTAAGGGGCTCCTTCCTCGTTTGCTACACCAGTCAAGCCTCAAGCAACCACAAATCCATAGACAAGCCTAGTAGATCAGCTAAAATGCACACCTACCCAAATCTCCAGGTTTGATCTATTACGCATATCTCCCTAGCATAAACAAGCACTTGACCAAGCCCTTCAAAAAGTAGTTGTCACAAGGGACATAACCCCTAAGAGCTTCCAAATGATGGTTAAACATATAGCCGCCAAAAAACATGCAACATTCACAGACCATGATGTGCCGCCACATAGACCCTTGCATAATGATCCCTTGCACTTGCTTGTCCAAGTCCACAAAAGCGCAATCCGTAGAGTCCTTGTTGATGGTGGGGATGGATTAAACATTTGTACTTTAAATTTAATCAAGCAATTGGGCTACTCAGAGTCCGGTATTGATGTAACAAGGAGGATCAATATCCGAGCTTATGATGAAGAGGAAAGATCCTCCAAAGGTATTATCATTCTACTTGTTTGGATTGGTCCAGTTGTCAAGAACACTCCCTTCCAGATCCTAGACCTAGAGTTGGGATACAACATGTTACTAGGGAGACCATGGATACGTGAGATGCAAGTTGTCCCTTCAACATATCACCAGTGCATCAAGTTCCCACACCAGGGGGGAGAAATCATCATTGAGGGAGATCAAAATCCTTTCCAATACTGTAATGCAGTCCATAACAGCACTGACAATCAGGTTCCCTTGAACCAAGAGGCAAGTATGACATTTGTATCAAACTCAATTCCCAAATATATCATAAGAAAAGTGGGAAAAATATCCATTACTGACAAGGGATGTGGTGAATACAACTACAAGGAAGCTTTCACTATCATAAACATGCCTCAGAGCCCAAGAACATACGACATGCCACAACCAGTTGTTACAACCAAAACCCCAGAGCCTATTCTATTTAGGTGTCCACCCACAACCTTTGTCATATGGGGAGACATTACAAAAGAAAACCCTTTCGATCTAGATATCAATACATGGTTGTATCAAGATCCACAAGAGAGAATTCAACAACCCCTACCCATATCAAACTATGGAACTGGCTATCTACAAAAATTTGGGTATGACGGAACAACTGGTCTAGGGGAAAGACAAACAGGCTTAATGGAATTGTCTCTCCCGCCAACCCAAAGAAACAAGAGAGGGTTAGGCTATGGGAAACAAAGAACTAGTCCTATCACCCAAGACATACAAGTTGATCAAGAACAAATAGAGTTACACCGGGGGAAAAGCCCAGAACACATCTTGATAAGCAACATACTACAATAGTTGCTGCCCGCCAAAGTGGGAACCTCTCAATCCCAATTAAACCTCAACCAAGCAATCCATGATAATGAGGGAAGTGAGACATTCGATGAGCATTCTAGCAAAATTGACTCCCACAAGTACAAGTGGAGATCCTTTCACGACTTTGAACCTTCAATTCCAGACTATCCCCTTGGTCAGTCACCACCATACACCTTGATGATCTGTTTGACCAATTAACCACAGATAACCAACCTTGTATCCATAAACATATCGATAGTAATTCAATAGGTGGTGCATCCACATCATAGTCTAGGTTTGTCAGAACCATCTCCATAGTCCCCTTCAACCAAACAGAGTCCACCCAACACGAGGGCCTATGTTTTGTACACCCAAAACTAATAGAGTGGGAACAATAAGGACCACCTAATATGGATATCTTTGAGAATGATGAGGCTATCGCATATTTCATGGGACTTAGAGAGGGAATGCCATTAGGAGACCATAAAGCAGGTTTTGCCATCGAACTCAACAGATCAACATACTTTAGGGAGGAAGCTCCTCTTTCTAGTCATCAAAAACAATTGAAAAAAGAAAAAATAATCATCAGTAAGTGAAAACTAAAAGGCGCTTACTGGCCCAAAAAATGATAAAAAGACAAAACAAGACGCATCTTCTAGTGAAAACCTCAATCACGCGCTAAAAGATGGAAAGCAGGAACTCCTCCCCTTGACAGAGGAAAAGTCGACATTATTAGTAGAAAAAATAGAAGAAGTTAACTTGCGTGCCGATAAGAACCCACCGAACATCTACTTAGAAAAATCACTCACCCCAAAGGAGAGAGAACAGTTCATTAGTTTCTTCAAGGAAAGGAAGATCAATTTTTCATGGTCTTACTCTGACATGCCAGGATTAGACCCGGAGCTTGTGCTACATCATCTCCCATTGCTGCCCAACACCAAACCCGCCAAACATAAGTTGAGAAAGATGCATCCCCATGTTGCATTACTAGTCAAGGCAGACTTGAAAAAGCTCCTAGATGCTAAGTTTATAAGACCAATCCCATATGCAGATTGGATATCCAATCTGGTACCAGTTACCAAGCACAGTGGTCAGATTCAAATTTGCATAGACTTTAGAGATCTTAACAAAGCTTGTCCCAAGGATGACTTTCCTTTGCCTAACATTAATATGATAGTATATCTAACAACGGGACATCAGATGCTATCACTCATGGATGGCTTTTCAGGGTATAATCAGATAAGGATTGCGCCAGAGGACCAACATAAAATGACTTTCACATGTCCTTGGGGAACTTATTGTTGGAAAGTTATGTCGTTTGGTCTAAAAAATGCGGGAGAAACGTATCAAAGGGCCATGAAAACCATCTTCCATGACCTCATCCATAAGCTAATGGAGGACTATGTTGATGATATACTTGCAAAGTCAACACTTAGAAAAGATCATCTACAAGTACTTGGACCCATATTCGATAGAATGTAGGAATACAAGGTCCATTTAAATCCAAAGAAATGTGCATTCGGGGTCACAACAGGGAAGCTATTGGGATTCATTGTGTCCCATCGAGGCATAGAGGTTGACCCAACGAAATTCAAAGCAATACTAGACATGCCACCACCAACTAACCTAAGGAAACTAAGGGGTTTACAGGGCAGGCTCCAATCAATCAAGTGATTCATAGCTCAACTAGCAGACAAGTGCCACCCATTTCAACATCTACTACACAAGGACGTAAAGTTTATGTGGAAAGAATAGTGTGAAGAAGCGTTCCAAATATTCAAGGATTATTTACTCAAGTCTCCCATATTGGTGCCACCAGTTCAAGGTTAGCCACTACTTCTATACATCTTAGCAACTGAAATAGCCTTAGGAGTGCTCCTAGCACAGCATGATGACCAAGGTAAAGAGAGAATCATCCACTATCTCAGCAGAACCTTGGTAGGATATGAGCTCAACTATACACCAATTGAAAAGTCATGCTTAGCGGTAGTCTTTGCTTCTCAGAAGCCAAGACATTACATGTTGATCCATCAAACTAAGCTCATAGCGCACATTGATCCTCTAAAGTATCTACTTAGCAAAGAAGTACTCACTGGATGACTTGCAAAGTGGGTAATGATCTTAAGCGAGTTTGACATTGAGTAAATAGAGAGAAAAGCCATCAAAAGGCAAGTGATTGTAGATCAATTAGCAGAGGCACCTATTCAGGATCATCAACCTATCCTATCTAACTTTCCAGATGAGTCTATTCTTACACTACAATCATCTATAGAGATATGGCAACTATAATTTGATGGCTCATGCACAAACCATGGTGTAGGACCAGGGATAGTACTTGTCACTCCAAACAATGATGCAATACCACAATATTTCAGACTCAACTTCCCGTGCACCAACAACATAGCCGAATACAAACCTCTCATCATTGGAGTAAAGACAACAATTCAATAGAGAATCGAGAACCTTAAGGTCTACGAAGATTCACAGTTGGTCATTAGCCAAGTAAACAATGACTATATGACAAAAGATGAGAAGCTAATACCATATAGAGAACAGATGGACATGTTGCACACTAAGTTCCAATACATCTTCTTTGAGAAAATACCAAGGACTCAAAACAAAGCTGCAAATGCGATGGCTACCATAGCATCACTGATCGATATGCCAGGCAATGAAACCAGATTCTAATTTCTAGTGGAACAACTCATGATACCATCACATCAGGCACCAATCACAGAATCAGCGTGTGTCCTTATTGGTCTTGAAACCCCATGGTACCATGATGTGTATAATTACCTCCAAACTAGTGTCTTACCTCCCAACTTGTCTAGGAAATAAAAAAATTCCCTCATCTACCAAGCCTCTAGGTACACCATTCTCGCAACTACTCTATATGGATGAAGTCTAGAAGAAATGCTATTACGATGTCTCACTTCCACAAAATCCTAGAGAGCTATGTACGAGGTATATGAAGGAATTTGTGGAACCCACAGAGGTGGCAACAACCTAGCTAAAAAGATTATCTGCATGGGATACTATTGGCCCACAGTAGAGATAGATGCAAACAAGTATGTACAAAGGTGTAGGCAATGCCAGATTCATGGAGACCTCATCCATGCACCAACCCAAGAACTAAATCTCATCACGTCACCATTACCATTTTCTATGTGGGGATTTGACCTAGTGGGCAAGATTACACCATCTTCAGCTAATGGACATAAATACATTATAGAAGCAATAGAGTACTTCACTAAGTGGGTGGAAGCAATTCCCCTCATTTACATAACTGGAAAGCAGATCTCAATGTTCATACTCAACCATATCATTTGTCGGTATGAAATTCCTCAAACCATCCTAACGGATCATGGTACACCTTTCCAAAACAAAGATGTTGAAGAGATATGTGAACAATTCCAAATCAAGCAAGGGTTCTCTTCATTCTATTATCCTCAAGGGAATGGCCAGGTTGAAGCGATAAACAAGACCATTTTGAAAATCTTGAAGAAAATAGTTAATGAATCAGGGTGAGTCTGGCATTTACAGCTTAGTCCCACATTATGGACATACAAAACTAGCATGAGAACACCTACAGGAGCCACTCTTTTCTCCCTAGTATATGGATCAGAGGTGGTTTTACCCCTTGAAGTGGAAATCCCATCCCTAAGGATATCATTAAAGAACCCGATTTTAGATGAAGACTACAAAGTAGCAAGGCTCAGTGAACTGGAACTACTAGATGAAAGAAGACAAAATCCATTTACCCATTTACAAGGCTATCAGAATCTCCTTAGAAGGAACTGTCACAAGAAGGTGAGGCCATGAACATTTGAGCTAGGAGACCTTTTCCTCATGGAAAATCAAAAGAACCAACCAGAGCAAGTCAAACCAGGAAAGTTTGAGCTTAACTGGCTAGGACCATATGTCATTGTCAACTCTACCCAGAGTGGGGCATACCAACTAGAAACACCAGAAGGAGATTAGCTCCCCAGATACATAAACATCATGCACTTCAAGAATTTCTACACTTGAGGTCTCAATGGTTAAGGCAACTACCTACATATCCAGAAAAAACCAAAAAAAAACAACCAAAAAATGCAAAAATACAAAATGTTACCTTGGTGAAAACCTGGCAAATAGGTGCCTTGGCGACAACAAAAAAATAAAAAAAATAAAAAAAGTAAAGAGAAATAAAATCGCTCTCTTAGTGAAAACCTAGCAAACATGTGCTATTGAGTAGGTACCTTGGTGAAAACCTGGCAAATAGGCGCCAAGTGTTCAAATCCAGCTTCACCATCAATGAACTCCAAGATCAAAACCTTGAGCACACTTTAAAAGAAAGACTGGCTACCCAATCTATATGAAGAAGCATAATCCCCTCTAAGCACCAACACTTATCCATGGTTAGTACTGGTCCATAGACTAGGGGGCGATTCTAAATATCCTGAAAAAACCTTAAAAAGATCAAAATGCCCTGAAAAAATCAATCTTCATAAAAAACAATAAAAAAATTACAAAATCCCAAGCAATAAAACCAACTCGGTTATCAACAAAGAAAAAGGCGATCACGACCAGTCAATCAATGTCAAAGTCATGAGCTTTACAAATCAGCATTAGACCCATCTGACATAGCTTGATCAGCCACCAAAAATGATCAAAATCAATCAATCATATCAATCATCTTACATAGTGATGTATACACTCAAAACCATATAGGTCAGTCTTATATGATTCATCTATTACTGAAACTAGACACAATCAAGGCAATCAAGGCAATCAAGCCTATCAAGGGAGTCGAGCCAATCAAGAGAATCAAACTGAATCAAGGAATAATAAAAAATGTTGACTAGGTCAGTTAGTCAGTCCGATGTCAGTCTATATTACACGGTTATGTTCTTACGCTACTCCAGGATCCACCAAGTGAGGAGAGTAGCTATGATGGATCATGACTTATTTTCTTTGAGTGATGTCTGTTGAATGTTCACTTCAATTCTGGGGCCATGATGATTTAGGATAATTGTGGTAGGCGCTGTCACTTATCTGGTAGCCATGCAGTTCCACAATCTAAGCTTAAACTTGGGAAAGAATTGGATAGTCCTTCTCTATTATCTGCTTGTTTATTTACCAGTATAATCATAGCGGTATCCAGATGGACTATGGGTGCATTGGATTTCTATCTTGGTTTTTATGGGCTTTCTTCTAAAATCAAGAGCTCACAGTGCTATCCAGATGGAATCTGGGTACATTGGAATTCTATCTTGGCTTTTTGGTCTTTCTTTTCAAAATCAAGAGCTCATGCTGCTATCTAGATGGAATTTGGGTGCATTGGAGTTCTATCTTGGTTTTCTTTTTTCTGTTGTTCGGATTGTTCAGAGGGAAAAGAAGTATCCAGATGGTCAATATCTAGGTGCTTTTGGCTCTCTTTCTTTTCAAACAGGGAACATAGCTGATCCCAGATGGTCAATATTTGGGTGCACTAAGTTCTCTTTCCATTCAATCTCTCTACTCCTTCTGGTTATCAAGAGGTCGTGGCAGTATCTAGATGGTATGTGATCTGGATGCATTGGACACTCTTCAGAATTTCATAAAAAGATGCGATGATGAAAAAAATTGGAAACACGATAGTGACTTGGATCACTCATCCACTCTATCAATTCATATATATCAAAAATAAAAAATCCTTTCTATCATCTCATATCTATCAAATCAAATCCCAGAGAACACATTTCCACTGGTTATCTTCTAACTAACACATGCATTACTCAAATATTTTGTGCATAATATATTGCATCCATTCTATTTAAGTGCATCAGAAAAAATGAAAAAATAGCAGTTGCATACATGGTAAATCATATCACATGCATCCATAAGCATCTCATATAAAACATGCATTTCATTTCCACCATCCTGCATACACATGCCACTATCATAGGAAAAGTAAATCATCCATCTAAGAGTCTTCATAATAGAATCACATTGTATAAACGTTACATCATCTAAGCATAAATCATGTAGAACCATACATATAGCAAGTAAATAATTGCACATCATATAAAATCACTAGCTGCATCTCATATAAATCAAAATATCTGAGTGCAATAAACAGTCGCAAGCTTGAACAAAAGATAGTAATCAACATATATATATAAATAAATATTAGTGTGTCGAGATACAATCATGGATAAGCCTCAGAGTATATCAAATGAACATCACTACAAAATAAGTACATGATACAAAAAGGAAGGGATACAAATGTCAGTAGGAGCTACCCCCACCCTTGCTGCCAGGTGGATGAGGGGGTGGTATATCAGATGAATGCCTCTAAGATGGCCCATAAACACCAACACCACTACTCTGTGACCTCTGAGCCCTACTGGATCTCTATGAATCTGTATAACTTGAAACCCACTGAGCTGAAGGAATAGCGCCCTCATAGTGGCATCGCCAATAGTCAATCTCTCTCTGGGCATCGCGCCCAGATCTATAATATCAGTCTAATACATCCTGATGTGAAGCATCCTGTACACTGTCAATAAATGATCAGACCTTAGCTTGAGCCTGTCGCTCTCTAACCTCCGTCATAGTCACCCTGGCCTCAGTTGTTGCAACCCTACTCTCTAAAGCAGTGGCACGAGGATCAAAAGAAGCAAGTCTGGCTTGCAAATCTACAACCTTCCATGTCAATCTCTCAAGATCAAAAGGATCTATATACATCCCTCCCACAGCCACATCCATGTCTCCCTCCTCTGCCCTATCTCCTAATCCCTCATCTCTCCTCTCCCTCACAACCCAGGAGTCCTCACTATCTGCACTCTCCCCAATACTGTTGTCAGTACTGCTACTCCACTAGAAGTGCTAGAACCTACACTCTTTGCATCAAAGGCCTCAACATCAATATCCCCTATCTCCACATCCACATCCTTTGCAATGAATCTCTCCTCCAATCTCTCAAGAAGCACAACAACAATGCGATGACACACTCTCTGAACCAACTAAGGGCCCTCCTCCTCTAAACCCTCCTCCTCCTCCAGGACGACTTCTAATCCAACTCTCCTCCCACTACTCTGCCCACCCCTCATCCTCACCCCACCACCAGCACCCCCAAGACCAGGATCATCTTCGTCATCACCACCCCTCCCTCGCCCACCATCCCGACCCCCATCTCTCCCTCGACCTCCATTCCTACCACCTCCATCCCTGCCACCCCCATCCCTCCTTTGACCCCACCTCTAATGTGGCCTCCTCAACAATCTACCAAAAACTGGCCATGACACATTAGTGAGTGGATCTAGACATGAAGCCTTCCACCATGCATCATACTGTGGAGTAGTGCCTACAACAGAACAAGTTCAAATATCAGTAACATATACATGATCAACATAAAAGACTATTCAAAGGAAAGATATCTAAATAGTGCATAACATATAACTAAGTATGGACACATCAAAATAGAGAAATACATCAAGTAGGGGTAGAATCAGAATACATACCAGCATCCATAGTAGTAGATCTCCAAGTCCATGCAACAAGCATCAGACCCTGAAACTCAGTAACAACTGCATCCAGAGGAACAACTGCACTCCAAAGAGTAGCATCTCTTGATCTACGAGAAAAAGTAGGCATATGAATCAGTCACATTCTGCCTCTCCCCAAACTACCACAACATCCTATCAGTGTTGTGGAAATCTATCATATACGCGTGCCTACTAACACGACTGATCAAGAACCTTCACTGACGACAGAAAGGTAGATGCACATCCTCACCATCCCAAACATGACACTCCCTATAAGGCCTCCAAATAAAGTATGGAATCATATCTAGCTACTGCCGCCAAAACATCAAGTGACCAATGTGTGATTGATCAATGATACCATCATACATGAATACATACGGTCTCCCCATAGGAAGATCTTGAGCACCAATGGGCCTACACACTGCAATGTGCTCCCAAGCCCATATCTGAAGCAAGGTAGCACCACACCCAAGCAACTTACCTCTGAGGTAAGAAACATATAACATATGAAAGTACATGTGGTCTAACATGAACAGACCCCAGGCATATAGGGTATGATCTCAAACCATACCAAACAAACAAGCACCAAACTCGACAGAGAATCTATGTTGACGATGACCGGGACACAAGATCCCACAAATCAAACTACCTAACAATGTGGATAACCTATCAAGACCCATCCAAAATCTAGACCATGGGATATCATAGGGATCAGACATCCCAAGCTGATCCTGGGGCAACCCAGAAAGCTCGGACAATGCAGTCACACCAGCGTCCCAGTCGTACTCAACAAGCGCCCCCTGAATAGGAATCTGCAGTATACGATAAAGATCCTCCAGAGTGACTATTCACTCGCCAGTTGGTAAACTAAAGGTACAAGTATCATAATGCCACCTCTCTAATAAGGTGAAGATCAAACCCATGTTGGTCATGATCTCGAACATGTAACAAATCTAGTAGAGGCCCAACTGCCTCAGAATGTCTCTCTCAACCTTAGTAACCTGAAAGTGAAGAATCAAACCTAAGGGTATCGACTCCCGACATCGAAGGATGGTCCCAAAAAACTAAAAAAAAATAGAAAGCAAAGTATCAGTACCATTTCAGTGACAAAGAAATGTCAAATTCATTAATGCATGTTAAAAAAGGACTATCAGAACAATTACAAAAAATCCACAAACAAATGTGGCACTTTTAAGGCCTTTGTGGCAAGAAAACATCAAATGTGGCAAACAAACATCAATTGCGGTAAAAAACACTACAAATGCAGCACACTTATTGATTGCGGCAAGCAATTTTCAATTGCGACATTAAAACTGCAATTGTGGCAAAACCGCAGCCTATTGCGACACTCGTCAAAATTTTCAAAAAAATCAAAAACATTAAATACAATAAATGAGTACATTAATGACATGGAGGACAAGATCACTTACCAGATGTCCTATGCCAGCTGACCCTTGAAAGGTATGAACCCGATCAAAAATATGTACAATGCTCGAAATGCCCACCATAGCTCAAAGAAGACAGAAAAAGTAGAGAAAACAATATTCAAACTCACCAGAATTGTCAGAGCTCCAAAGTGCAAAGTGACAAATGAATGGCTATCCTAGCTATTTATAGAGGTTTTCAAGAAATTCTAAATCTCCCAAGACCTCAAAATTATCTTCCCGGACCTCAAAAACTTCAAAAATCAATATCAAGGGCATAATAAAGCATTTTTAAAATCACTCAGCTACCCAGATTCACAATTTGTAGTTTCAACAAATTAACAGTCATGTCGTGACTTTTCGCTCAAATTTGTTGAGGGGGTATAAATACACCTACTATCGTTGGGGCAAGCTGAGGCAGGATCAAAACAAAGAATCTTTGACACATTGTGACAAGCCACATTGTATCAAAGAGGGGCAAATGTAGACACGCTAAAATGGACAGGCTTGCGAATTTACATTAAAAACACTAATTTTCATCTATTAATTGATGATTTTTTAATCGTTAATTAATCATCTATTTTCCTCTAAATTCAGTCCCCAAATCATGTAATCAAATTCTCTAAATTAATTAAATAATTAATTTTATTTAATTAATTAACCTTAATTGATTAACTACCATTAATTAATTAATTAAATTTAATTTCCTATAGTTTAAATTGAAAGATTTAAACTTACTAATCAAATTCTTCTAATTAAATTAATTTAATTTCATTCAATAAAGTAACTCTAAATAAAAAAGAATTCAATTATCTCACATGTTGAAATCTTTAATTACATAAATGAATTAAATATTTATTTATTTTCAAAAAGATAATCCTTAATCAGATCACACGGGTTACTCCACCCATCTCTCCAGTTCACATGGGTAACTCCACCCAGCTCTCCAATTCACATGGGTAACTCCACCCACCTCTTCAGTTCTAAAAGGTAACTCACAATTAGCTCTTCAATCAACCAAACTCTATCTCCTCTCTCCCAGTTGAAGAGGTGGAGTTTACTGATGACTTCTCCAGTTCCTTTTGATCTCAACCATTCATCTCCCTATCTTTGGGATTGATCTCAACCATTCATATCATCCTCCATTCCTATATAATAAACCCTTCATAACCATTTGAAGGATCCATGATTTCAAGATTACGTGTGCCATTACTCTGTCAGATTGGTTCAAGAATCAAGCCTTCTTGGGATCATATATCTAGGATTTCAAGCTCTCGTGCACCATTAATCTGTCAGTTTGGTTCTAGCATTCAAGCCATCTTGCAATCACAAAGCCAATCATTTATCAAATTCTCAAAGCTCCCAAGTCATAGACGCTGCCCACACCAATATTGAGTGTCAAAAACAACGTTTCAGAAGGAGTAGAGAGAGACAATAGAAGCTTCAAGTGATTGGGTTTGCATTCATTTATTTTCTCTTATTTGCTTGTATATTTTATTGATTACATTTAAGTATTCATTGTTAGTAGTTTTTGTATTGATTTCCCCATTGCAAACTAGTGCTACTAACCCTCGTAGTTGGAAATCTTGGGAACCATGAATCTGAAAGAGGCATACACATTGTTGGTTTGAAATGTGATAAGGAGAAGATGAGGGAAAGGTTGGTTTGGCCTTCTCCTCCTTAGGGATGGGTCAAAGCAAACTTTGACAAAGCCGCCAAAGGGAACTCGGGTCAAGTTGGATGTGGTGGTATTGTTAGGGATAATTATGACAATTATATTGGGGTTGTTGCTTTACCTCTAGGTGTTCAGACTAATCATGTGGAGGAAGCTATGACTTCCCTGCAAACCATCTTACTAGCTAGAAATCTTGGCTGTAGGAAGGTCTGGCTGGAAGGAGATTCTAATAATATAATAAGATATATTAGAGGAGATAATAAAGTTTCATGGTCAATACATAATATTAATGAGGAAATAAAAAGTGTTATCCAAATTTTTGATAAATGTTATGTGTCTCGCGACTATCGTGAAGCTAATAAGGTGGCTGATGACATAGCTAATTATGGTGTTAAAAGGGATGACATCATTACTTAGATAGGAAAAAAGGAAATGGATGAGGTTATATGTAATCTCATTAGATATGACAAGATTAACAATAAAGGTGGGGTGATTCTGAGTAATAATGGAAAAGACGTCTAGCCTCCTTGATAGCTGCAATAAATCATAAAATCATTCAGAGGGATGGAGAGTAATTAAGAAGATTTACTTTATACATGCTTTATGGGTGATAAGTCTCATTGTTGCCTCTTTTTCTAATTACAACAAATGCATTCTGGGTAATTCTATTGTTACTATCAAGATGAGAGGCAAGTTGAAAAGAGAAGATCACATTACTTGTGCCTTGAAAAATGAGGAGAAGGTCCAAAGGAAGATTAAGGCAGGAGGGGTTATGACCTACCTGGAGAATTTGCATGGCTATGATAAAGATATTACTAAAAAAATTGTTGAAACATGGAATAATGACAATGTTACTCTTTGTGGGAAGAAGATTGTGCTCTCTGTTGAGGTGATTGTTGAGATAGCTAGTCTTCCTCTGTCTAACATGAACATTTTTAAGGAAAGGAAAGTCTCTAACAAGGCAGTTAAGATGTTCTTTAAATGTGACAAAGAAAAGGCTATTCTGGTTAAAGGTAAGTCAGATTTCTATGACAGTAGCCAGATTAAACCCATTTGGGCTAAAATCCTTAAGGTTATTATGGAATACTTCACTGTTGATGGTAGATTCATGAAGGTTCATAAATTTAATTTTGTGTTGCTAAATCCCTTTCGAGACAAAGCCAGGTTTTCTTCTCATTCTTCCTTCTTTTCTCTCTAAATAATAGTTGTAATGTCTAAATTTGGCTCATGAAGGATTTCTTAAGTAAGATTTGCCTAATGAGATAAGAAAGAGATCCTAAGGCCAATTTTAGTTTCTTACACTTAATTATTATGATAAAAGGATGGAAAGGAGTATGTAAAGAATAGTGGGATAAGATACATACCTCATAATATGGCAGATATGGAAAAACTTATTTTCTGAAGCTTGTATTAAGTTTCTAGAAAATCTAATAGTTGATCCCAAACCAGAACGTAGAGATGAACAAAACCCATAAATATTTTTCCGTTCCGATGTCGTCTTATGAAAAAGTTTGACCTTGACCCACAAATGTCACCCTTGACCCAATAATGTCGACCCTGACCTGCACAATGTCGATAGAAAATCTGTTTGTGGATCTCAGAAGTTTGCTGAAAAGGGTGTCCAAATCTGGTCTCAAATTTGTTGTTCTGTACCTGCAACTCCCGAAAATAGCACCTGCAAATATCTAAAAAGAGGGGTTTTGGGGTGGCTATATAGGGTTTTGCCTTAGTCAAACCCCCATTTTGGTGATCTCCACCTCAACGAATAGCTGAATATAGAATGTATAGTGTGTGTATTGCTCTTTTGGAAAAGAGTCTTTAAACATGCAATATCAAAATCTAATCTTCTAGATTAACAATCCTAACACACATGGAAATGAGAAAGCAATGCCTAGATTTGAATATGACAAAGAAATCATACCAAGCCCCGAAGGCTAAAGTATTCCTATCAACTCACAACCCATAATTGCTACCCCATGATAATGTCCGTTGAATGCTTGAATATGGAGAATAGTAGATCTAAAGAGAGAGCCTTCTTGCTTCAATGAAGATCCACCATAGCTTGTCCTCAAAATGCTTGATTGAAGATGATGATATGTCCTCCTAGCTTGTCTTTCTATATCATCCTCTTTCTTGTTTGCATCATCATTTCATCATGTCATCTCCCGATTTTCTTTCATGATCAAAAGAAGGCAAAAGAGAGTGTTTATATAGAGATCTCAACATAGGTCTCCTAGGGCAATGCAAGGGATCCTAATTCAAGTTCTACCTTGAATCATGGTCCAATCACAATCACCAACCAAGGAGGGAATGTATTAATTCAAATATCGGAGAAAACACTTCCGCATACGGACCCGAGGACCTATTTTAAGTTCTGGACCCCAATAAGCTCCATATTTGAAAGTGGGGACCAACACACGGCAGAGGTCTATGTCAACCTCAACCTTGACCTAGGTTAGGGTTGACCTTGACCTTGACCTCAAGTTTCAGGCAGGTCACCAGAAAGTTGCTGAGAGATTCCGAGGTCAGCCAGGGACCTAGGAAGGTGGGGGAATGTGCCAGAATGCTAGGAATGCCTAGAGGTCTAGAGAGAGAGTAGGATGAGGCCCAAGAAGACCAATACATAGGTCCTACCTCTGAAGAAGAGTCATAGAGAGGGAAATCTAGGAGGATCCATTAGATCCTAACCCTAATTTCACCTACACATGTATAATCAAGCACATATGCAAACCTAATATGCAAACATACTGAATGAGGGTGCTAAAAATATCAAAATGGAAGTGAATCCATTTTAAGATGATACATTTATCCCCCACTTTAGCTTAGATATGATGCTACATGAATATGCAAGCTAAAGTAAGAAAATATCATAAAGTATAAAAAGGATATAGCCAAGTCCTCAATGCAAAGATCTGCAAGAAACCATTAGTATTTTCAACCTGCAGTACACAAGGTTAATAAAAATCCAAAGAGAACCTAAGTCTTACTATGATGATCTTGAGAAGTATATAGAGCCCCTTATTCCCCTGATTTGGCTTACTAATTCATGGAAGGTGAAACAGGGTGATAAGGTGATTTCTATACACTGAATATGCAATTTGTTGAAAAAGTCCTTTCCTAAAAAAGTTAGAAGGGTCCTAAACATTCCTAAACTAATTTAAGAGGTTAGGTATCTAAATCATGATTCCAATGCCCCTGATAGCACTAAAAACGGAGCTACCAAACTCAAGTTATGATGAAAAGAATAGATGTCTATCTAAATGCATATAAAGGAAAAATTTGAATTTAACCTAAATAATTTTAAATGAAACCCTAGTAAAACCCTAATTTATTGCCTATAAATAAGAGAAAGAGACACTTACCACCTCATTCTTACCATTTTCAGAGTTTGGGGAAGGAGATAGGATGCTGAAGAGAGAGGAATTCCGAGTGAGCTGCATGGAGGTTCTAAGGGAGCGCTGGCCAGCAGACAGCCTTTGCCTGAGGTGAGTTCCTATTTTGAGTGCTTGTGATTGAAAATTTCATGTTTTTATAGGGAAGTTTGAACCTGACCCAATAAGGTTGACCCTGACCCAGTAAGGTTAGCCCTAACCCATTAAGGTCGACCCTGACTGGGAAGGTTTCAGTCATTTTGGGGGGCATGTCGACCCTAACCCACTAAGGTCAACCCTGACCCATAAAGGTCAACCCTGACCCAAAAAGGTTGACCCTAACCCAATAAGGTCAACCTTGACCCAAAAAGGTCAACCTTGACCAGGTCAGGTAGGTACAGAAGATGTTTGATGCAGAAGTACTGATATGACTCATGTTTGTGCTTGCAGGATCCAGTCCGTCTTTGAGAGCATCCCTTCGGAGGGTTACTATTATCTGTCAGAGGGAGTGTCTCCAAGCTACATCGAGATGAGATACAGTTATTGAGAGATGTAGGATTGTACTAGGTAGCAGTCCTACCACAGTTGAGGTTCCATCGGTCCATGATATCAGCCATGATAAAGAGATGGGATGAGGATACTTGTTCCTTCCATCTTCTATCAGGAGAGATCATGATCACTCTGGAGGATGTGTACAGGATCCTACGACTTCCGGTCTGAGGTGAGCCTGTTAGACTGAGAGTACTGCAGGGTGCCCCTGAGGTTTTTGTAGATATGGAGTATTGTTTGGGATGGGTACCACAGATGAGGACCCGATCAGATCAGATATCTTTGGCAACCATACTAGCAGGTCCGACACCTTTGGTACGGAGAGTGATGCTATGTATACTTGCTTTGGTTGTAGTGCCCAATACAAAGGATACATTATTTTTAGCACCATTCACCCATCTCATATGCAAGAGGGAGAGTGACAGGGTCACTGTCTCATGGGGCCGCAGCATGTTGGCTCATCTTTATCACGAGCTGAGTCAGTTGGTGAGATATCAGCGAGAGAGTCTTACGGTGTGCACCTTGCTATAGGTTTGGATGTTTGAGCATTACACATGTACACGACCATAGGGTACTCCTGCGATGATAGATGTGAGCACACTGAGAGCCTTTAGATATCTGCTAGCAGAAGTCTGGCAGCATGAAGATATCCTCTTTTAGAGGGTATGCTTTGACCGTATACCAGGTATAGATGTGATATGGAGACCTTATTGTTAGATGATAGAGTGGCTGAATACCCGACATCAGTTGAGACACTCACAGTAGCGTAAGCTGCTAGAAGGTCCTACCAATCATGTTATGATGCCGTATTACTATGATAGGGTGATGAGACAATTTGGTTTGATGTAGGGAGTCCCCCAGATAGTACCTTAGTATGCATTACTGACAAGATACTATCAGAGACCCGATGCCATACGTCGACCGACAGTAGCTGATATTGTGGGTAGTGAGACAGATGAGACTGAGGATGTAGAGGTAGGCACTGAGATATCCTATGCCGGTATTAGCAGAGAGTATATCAGATACAAGATTTTACAGGGGACCCATCCTACCTTCCCCAATGACTACCCCACAGGTGATGCAGGTCCTTCAGAGAGGAACCACCGAGGAGATGACATACCAGTAGGAGAGGAGGAGGATCAAAGAGATGAGGAGGAGCCTCCTTTTGAGGGAGATCCTATGGAGGAGGAGAGAGCAGAGGAGATGCCCCCAGGCTACAGTACAGGGACCGGTGATGAGGCAGTCTATGTTGCTTCCTTGAGATCATAGTGACCTCCTTGAGCGCACACAAAGACACCACCATCGAGGCCTTGACAGAGTGAGCAAGGAGAGAGTAGTCACTCCATGCCCCCACCATCTAGATCCTTTAGTGATACCCAGGTAGGAGATCCAGGTATGATACAACTTTAGAATGTTTTGAATAAAGATTTTGTTTAGAAGAAGAAATTAAATAAGTTGTACATTTGAATTTTTGCAGGGAGCATAGCAGAGTGGAGGAGTTTTGTATCAGAGGTTCTGAAGGATACCTATATATCCTACCAAATGCCAGCTAGCGAGAGAGAGTCCCTTGTAGGACAAAGGGATCAAAAAAGACATGCAGATATCTTCCTATGTGTACAGGGAGAGCTGAGGTTATGCAAGGAGAGAGAAGAGAAACTGATTGCAGACATGCAGAGAACCCAGGAGCGGATCTTGGAGATGAGCATATCAAGGAGTCGCACACGGGCTACCATTCTGAGATCCTCAGCCTCACATCATAGATTTGAGAGATCTGGGAGTCACCGTCCTTCAGAGCATTGGGATAGAGATTGATAGATATGGCACTTGTGCCACATATGTACCAAACTCGGAAAAGTTTATTTATGAAGAAAACTTTGTTTTTGGAACAATTAGTTCTATGGTTGATTACTTTTTACTTTCATCAA
>MU224791.1:2672161-2701806 GCA_018584345.1 Thuja plicata
TTGTTCCCAGAAAGTATCTTTGTCAATGATCCCATGAAATGAAACACGCAAGGATGGTATTTCTAATTCCAAAGGCATGATAGCATCAGTCCCATAAACAAGATTATAAGGTGAAGTGCCAGTGGCCATATGAACACTAGTCCTATAAGCCCACAAGGCATAATTAAGTTGTGTATGCCAATCTTTCGCATGTTTTTTGACTATTTTATTTAATATTTGTTCAATAACCTTATTTGATGCTTCAGCTTGACCATTAGATTGAGGGTAGTAGGGAGTAGAAAATCTATGTTGTATACGATATTTCTCCATGAATTTCGTGACTTCTTTTTTCTTAAAAGATGTACCATTATCCGAAACTATCGTTGAAGGAATACCGAATCGTGCTATAATATGGTTAAGGATGAAATCACAAATAACATCTGTAGTAGTAGAACGGAGAGGGATAGCTTCTACCCATTTTTTGAAGTAATCTATAGCCATGAGAATGTATGTATGTCCTTGAGAAGAAGCCGGTGAGATTTTTCCAATGAGGTCAAAACCCCAAATGCTGAAAGGCCACGGAGCAACTTGATTACGAAGCTCACGAGCAGGAGCATGAATTAAATTACCATGTTGTTGACACTGAGGACACTTTTTGACAAATGTAAAGGAATCTTTCTCCATTGTTTTCCAATAGTATCCCATTCTAAGGAGTTTATTGACTAAGGATTTTCCACCAAAATTTCCCCCACAAGAACCAGAGTGAGCTTCTGCTAAAGCTACAGGTACTTCAATTTTGTTAAGACATCTTAATAGTAAACTGTTGTAAGAATGTTTCCCCTAAAATGATATAGCGAGCTACAAGCTTTCTAATATGATTACGTGTGTTCCTTGTTGCCGATTCTAGAAAAGTATTATCTTTCAGAAAATGAAAGATATGTGAATACCATTCATCTAAATGCAAATTACAACAATCAACGGTAACCCTATCAAAAATTGCGGGGAATTTAAGAGTGTGTATAGTGAATTGAAAGTCTTCATTGTTATTCTCAAGGCAAACCAAAGAAGCTATGCTTTCCATGGCGTCTGCATGTCGATTATCTTTCCTAGGTACAATTTGAATTGTGTAAGAAGAGAACTGTGAAAGAATATCGAGAGCCACATCTCGATATTGTGCCATCTTATCACTCTTAGTTTGATAACCTCTTTTGATTTGTTCCACAATCAATTATGAATCCCCGTAAATTTCTAAGTTTTTAATATGAAGGGATGAAGCTGCTCGTAAGCCAGCTATAAGAGCTTCATACTCCGCAATGTTGTTAGTGCAAGGAAAAGTTAATTTATATGACATAGGGATCGATTTCTTCATAGGAGGGATAAAGATAATGCCCACCCCAGAACCTATCTTGCATCTAGAACCATCAAAATATAATTCCCAAGTATCATCTTGTTTGATTGCAAATATATGCTCATCGAGGAATTCTACGGAAGTAACAGTTGTATTAGAATGAGGACAAGGAGCTTCAACTAAATAATCTGTTAAATGTTTTCCTTTAATTGACTTTTGAAGGATGAAATTGAGAACAAATTCTGTGAACAACATCACCCATTTTGCTAATCGACCGGAGAGATCAGTTTTTGAGAAAAGATGTTTTAAAGGATCAAATTTAACAATCACATTGACTTCAACATTGAGTAAGTAATGACTGAGTTTTTGACAAGCATAAACTAAAGCCAAGCATTGTTGTTCTAGTTGAGTATATCGAGTTTCATAATCCAACAAGGTCCCACTAATATAGTATACTGGTTGTTCCTTTCCATCACTATCATGTTGAGCCAACAATGCACTCATAGCATTAGATGTGGCAGAAGTATATACATAGAAGGGTTTATTGAATTGAGCAGGTTGTAAAATAGGAGGATTAGCAAGATATTCTTTAAATTTCTCAAAAGACTTCTTGCATTCCTAGTTCCAAGAAAAAGTAGTATCTTTTCTGAGTAAAGAAGTAAAAGGAACCGTCCTATCGGCTAGGTTAGAAACAAAGCGATGAATAGATTGTATTTTACCTTGTAAACTATGTAGTTGAGAAATATTCTTAGGAGGAGGCATGTTAACAATAGCATCAATCTTCTCAATATCAACTTCTATGCCTCGCTTAGAGATAATAAATCCTAATAATTTTCCAGAATCAACTCTGAAAGCACATTTCTTAGGATTTAACCTCATGTTGTAACTCCTAATTATTTCAAATATTTGTCTTAAAATGAACACATGATCCTCTCTTTGTATAGACTTTGCCAAGATATCATCCACATAATCTTCCAAAATCTTATGTATGTAATCATGAAAAATCAAAGTCATGGCGCGCTGATAAGTAGCTCCCGCATTTCTTAATCCAAAAGGCATCATGACCTAATAGAATGTCCCCCAAGGTGTAATAAATGCGGTCTTAAGTTGATCCTCAATAGGAATAAATATTTGATTATAACCCAAAAATCCATCCATAAAAGACAATAATGCATGACCTGCTGTGGAATCCACAATCATGTCAATATTAGGTAGTGGGAAGTCATCTTTTAGGGATGCTTTATTTAAGTCTCAGAAATTAGTGCACATTCTTATTTTATTTCCTCCCTTAGAAACATCCACAATATTCGAAATCCATTCAGAATAATCAATAGAGCGGATGAATCTGGCACCTAGTAATTTTTCAATTTTAGCTTTTACTAGTAAAGCGATGCTGGGATTCATCTTGCGAATCTTTTGTTTCACAGGTTTGGCATTGGGTTTAAGGACAATATTATGAGTGACAATCTTGGGGTCTATACCTGGCATATTCGAATATGTCCAAGCAAAGATATCCTTATACTCAAGCAAGAGAGAAACCAATTTATCATGTTCGTCTTGATTCAAACACTTCCCAATTTTGATTGTTCTTTCAACATCATGCTCATCCACTTGAATCTCAATGGTCTAAGCTATTAATAAATTACTTTGTATGGGAGAATCTATTGGCAAAGGGGAAATATCCATTTCATCATGTTCTCCAAAATAGGCTTCACTATTCAGGAAATATAACTTTCTCCTTTTATGATGAAATGTAGGTAGATCTTGATAAGCTCCTAAAAAATTAGCAAGGGCTTCATCCTCAGGAAAGATGTCCAACCTGGGATTTTGATCCATGTCAAGGAGAAGTGGATTAACCAATTTCAAATGTCCACCACAAATATGATTAACATTAAGAGGAAAAGTCGATGGTTGCCTATAAGGATTGAATCCTAACCCATAAGTATAATCACAACCTTCATTATCCAGGAGTACTTGTATACCTTGTTCATACTTACCAAAACCTTTCCCGTTAAATCTTGATTTCTTGAGTAAATGATAACCAAAACCATACTTGTCGGCCATATCAGATTGAGTTAAAGGAGCGACATATGTCACAATGTCATAGCAATCTGGTTTTATTGTCTCGATTGTTTCATCACGAGAAGCAACAACAAAGTTACTTTTTAACACCTCAGAAAGCAGAGAAGGAATAAAAACTTGTTTTTCAAACTTATTTTGTTCTTTCATAAATTCAAAATCCAATACTTTATATTCTCCTAGAAAAGTAGGATTAAAATCCAATGTTCCCCAATCATCTTCCGTCAGGGAAGAAGATGGAATCTCATCTTGTTTAACCTCAGGTGGTTGTTCAAGTTTTTTAACTAGTTGTATAGGCTCGGGAACCTTAGCATATTCTGTATTTAGGCAAGGATTCGGTGCATCATCCGCATGTAGTGTGTACATTAGATTTTTATATATGAACCTAACCTTGCGATGAAGAGTAGAAGGAACCGCATACATAGTATGTAACCAGGGTCTTCCTAATAGAAGGTTATAATTGAGTGGTCTAGGCATAACATGGATAGGAGTGTAAAGAAGCACATGACCAACTTTAATGGGTAGCGTAATAATGCCTAAAGTTTTCTTTGCAATATTATCAAATCTATGAATAAGAATATTATTCGGTTGGATAGTTGTAAGATCGGCCTTAATTGCCTTAAGCATATCCATGCTACAAACATTAAGCCCAGATCCATTATCAATCAATGTTCTATGAATGATACTCTGATTAATAGAGACAACCACCATAAGAGCATCATATTGATTTTGCACCTCAACAGTAGGTAAATCATTATTGGAAAATACAATAGGAGGTACAGAAGGCATAGTATGCATGCAATCTAGAAATGAATTAATGTTCTCTTTATTAGGAGGCATAGCAAGGAGATTAGATAAAGCTTTTTGCAACACCTCATGATATGTAGGGGAAGTTTGAAGTAATTCTGATAACGATATCTTGGCCAGAGTAGCGCGTAACTATTCCACTAAGTCATACTCCTTAAAGGAAGAAGGTAACCTAGGTGCTTGAGGAAGCACGGGTTGAGAAGGAGGTAAAGTTGTTGGGACAATAGGTTGAGGATTATTTCATGTGCGATAATCATGCGAAATAGAATCCATGCTATCAAAGAAATCTAAGGGATCTCTAGGTTTTCCCTTAATAGTTATTTGCGGACATCCTTTTACCGTCATCAAAGGTTTGGGAAATATCATTTTAGGTGTCTCGATGTTGCAAATAGAGGAATATGAAGGTAACCATGCATACACTCTATGGAAAAAGTCAATTGAAGAGGTTGTGGAGGATGATGAAATAGGAATAGGATCCATGGGGATTGCATTCGAACCATTTGCATTCTCACTGCCATGTACCTCATTAAGGGATCTATCATTTTGTACAACAAAATCCTCATAAAAGTATTCAAAATGAAAATCATACATGTTGAACACAAGAAAACACTTCAAGCATGAAAAATGTAAATGTTTTTGTATTTTTAAAGAAATTTTGTGATTTTTACGAATTTTGAAATATAAATGCAAGAGAATAAAAGAAAACCTACTTCTATATGCATACAAGATCTAATATGAAATGTAAATCTAACACCAAGGAAAAGAAAGAGTTTTCTATCGTGGGTTCACCAAAATGTAATGTCTAAATTTGGCTCATGAAGGATTTCTTCAGTAAGATTTACCTAATGAGATAAGAAAGAGATCCTAAGGCCAATTTTAGTTTCTTACACTTAATTATTATGATAAAAGGATGGAAAGGAGTATGTAAAGAATAATGGGATAAGATACATACCTCATAATATGGAAGATCTGGAAAAACTTATTTTCTGAAGCCTGTATTAAGTTTCTAGAAAATCAGATAGTTGATCCCAAACCAAAATGCAGAGACAAACAAAACCCAAAAATATTTTTCCATTCTGATGTTGTCTTATGAAAAAGGTCAACCTTGACCCACAAATGTCACCCCTAACTCAATAATGTCAACCCTGACCTGCACAGTGTCGACAGAAAATCTATTTGCGGGTCTTGAAAGTTCGCTGAAAAGGGTGTTCAAATCTGGTCTCAAATTTGTTGTTCTGTACCTGCAACTCCTAAAAATAGCACCTACAAATATCTAAAAAGAGGGGTTTTGGGGTGGCTATATAGGGTTTTGCCTTATTCAAACCCCCATTTTGGTGATCTCCACCTCCACAAATATCAGAATATAGAATGTATAGTGTGTGTGTATTGATCTTTTGGAAAAGAGTCTTTAAACATGCAATATCAAGATCTAATTTTCTAGATTTACAATCCTAACACACATGGAAATGAGAAAGAAATGCCTAGATTTGAATATGAAAAAGAAAGCATACCAAGCCCCCAAGGCTAAATTATTCCTATCAACTCACAATCCATAATTTCTACCCCATGATAATGTCCTTTGTATGCTTGAATATGGAGAATAGTAGATCTAAAGAGAGAGCCTTCTTGCTTCAGTGAAGATACACCATAGCTTGTCCTCAAAATGCTTGATTGAAGATGATGATATGTCCTTCTATATCATCCTCTTTCTTGTTTGCATCATCATTTCATCATGTCATCTCCTGATTTTCTTTCATGATCAAATGAATGCAAAAGAGAGTGTTTATATAAAGATCTCAACATAGGTCTCCTAGGGCAATGCAAGGGATCCTAATTCAAGTTCTACCTTTAATAATGGTCCAATCACAATCACCAACCAAGGAGGGAATTTATTAATTCAAATATCAGAGAAAATACTTTTGCATCCGGACTCGGGGACCTATTTTAAGTTCCGGACCCCGATAAGCTCTAGATTTGAAAGCGGGACCAACACCCGACAGAGGTCTATTTTGACCTCACCCTTGACCTAGGTCAAGGTTGACCTCAACCCTGACCTAGGTTAGGGTCGACCTTGACCCTGACCTGAGGTTTCAGGCAGGTCACTAGAAAGTTTCTAAGAGGTTCCCAGGTCAGCCAGGGACCTAGGAAGGTGGGGGAACGTGCCAGAATGCTAGGAAGGCCTAGAGGTCTAGAGAGAGAGTAGGATGAGGCCCAAGAGGACCAATACATAGGTCCTACCTCAGAAGAAGAGTCATAGAGAGGGAAATCTAGGAGGATCCAGTAGATCCTAACCCTAATTTCATTTAGACATGTATAATCAAGCACAAATGCAAACCTAATATGCAAACATACTGAATGAGGGTGCTAAACCTATCAAAATGGAAGTGCTTCCATTTTAAGATGATACAATAGTATAAAAGAAAATATGAAGAATCCTAGAAAACTAGTTATGCATGATGGGCTCATTTATCTTATATACAAGTACTATAGAGATAAAATTTTGGAGGGTGGGAAGAATTCTATTGAGTTAAAAGGGGAGAAAGGAAAGCAAAAAATTACTGAATCCAATGAAGGGAGTTCAAGAAAGAGCACATTGTCCTATGTGAATAAACCCAAATTTAAGCCTAGTACTCTGGTACTCAAATTTGATGAGGATAATGATATGAAAATGGATGATGAAGAAGAAGAAGATAATTTGGATGATGTTGCTTTTGTGGAAAATAAGATTGTAGAGGGTGAAGATATTATCAGGAAAGAAGAGTATAATAAGGTTAAAAGTTCCTCTATTGTAGATAAAAAAAACTAAAACTATGGAAACTGGTGATGGGATGGAGACCCAAGCCTTTATTAATGAGGAAGAGAGCTTTGTCCTCAAGTTTATTAGGTATGTTATGAAGGCTGAGGAAAGGGTCAATACTAAGAAAGAGGAGGCCAATTTAGAGGAGTGACACGCTGATGAGAGACAAGAAGAGGGGAATGTGAGCATTTTTGAAGGAAAAATCAATGTGAAAAAATGTAAAGCTCCTACCCTGGTTGATTATGAAGATTCTATCAACCATGATGTTCACTCTATGCCAAGGAATGAGAATGAGGGCCCTAAGGAGAATCAACTTAATCAAGAGGAGGAAGTGCTTAAGGAAGCCTCCACTTCTATGAATTTAGAGGAATTTAATGATAAAAGAGACCTCAATGTTGAGGTCCTCCATACTATGAGAGATAAGTCAATCCAATTCATTTATAGTGGACAAGTGGGCCTTTCATGAAATAAAGGAACTCCATCTTAATTATCGGGCCCTCATTGTTAAATTTGAGAACCTTCTGTAGAGTAGGGAAAACAAAAAAGAAGAGTATAAGGAGGTTGGTGATAGAACTGGGTATAAGGTGTTGGATGATAAAATGCAGAAGTTGAAGACTAAGATGGACAAAAATGAGGTCATGCTAATGAGAATCCTTCATACCAGTCATGAAGGAATGAAAGCTTCTACTTATAACCTCAAAGAATTATATGTTATGCTAGAAGGTCTTCACCGGGATAAGGAAACTATAAATGTGGATCTAGAGTCTATTGATTCAGCTGGTCAAGTCTCTGGCCCTAGGAAGCGTACCATGGCTAGTATGAAGAAAAATGCCTTCACCATGCCCGAGGATCTAATGAACCTAAAGGGGTATATCCGGAGGATGTTTGCTCTGGAAGAAGACACTGCTGAATTCCTGAAGCAATTGGCTTAAGCCCCTGGGGGCTTGCTTTTTGTTGGTCCTATCTGTGTGCTGGTATGTTGGTGTCCGTTGGTGGTCTCTGTTGGTTGTTCAACAATCTTTGTTTTAATGTTTTTTGCTATTTTTTTTTTGTCTTGGTTGGTGCTTCTTTGTCTTTTTAGTTGTCCATTTTCTGCTCCTTAATGCTTATTTATTCTTGTTATGTAAATTATTTTGGGGTCCCTTCAAAACCTATTTTTTCCATAATAAAAAATAGAATGAATTCCAGATACCTTCTTTACTCTATCCTTAATCTTCTCACAAAATTTTCTTCAAGATCATGCTTGCATTATGCCACCTTCAGTTATTTGTAAGATACTATTATCACATACCTTCTCTCTCTTTGTAGATCCAAAGGATGTTCTTTATATATATGCATATCTGATTAATAACCAACCATATGTCGAACTAGCAAGCCATGTCAGCTTGAGGATGATAAAGTGGACATTGAAGATTAAAAGGCTAGCACCAAACCTAAAGTATAGGTCACACATATGAGAAATATACACCATGCTACTATGGGACCCAAAAATGGGTCTTACATAGGATATATGCATTACATAACATAAGAATTGAAAGATAAGTATATTTTGGAATCGATGGAACACCAAAACCAAGACCATGTCTTGATCATACCAAAATAAATATCAATCAAAAGATAATATCTAAGGAGCAATGATCCAAAAAGTGATTTTACTATTATACCAAAACTTTTGATAAACTACATGAAGGACCGAATACCAGAGATACCTGAAGGAACCTAAGAACAACAACAATCAAGATAGAATAATCCAAAACACTACCACTGAGCATAGTAGATATACCAGAAGGATATGAAATTGTTTGTGGACTAAAGGTAACCATCTACAACAATTGAAGCCACAAAAAAATTGTATAAGATAGATCAAATTAGTTATGCCATCTGAAGCATAATCAACTAGTACAAACAATCAACCAGTACAAGTTTTGACATCAATAACAACAATTCCAATAACAACATTCTCTCAACAATAGCCCCCGTTGGCATTGATGACAACACACTCAAAATTGAAAAATGATCAAAATAAAAAAACCTTGAGACTCTCCAAAACTCCCCCCCCGTTGGCATTGATGGCAACACACTCAAAATTGAAAAATGATCAAAACACAAAAACCTTGAGACTCTCCAAAACTCCCCCTGAGTTAGGTATCTTCTTCAATTCAATTTATCATTTTCATTTTTTTCTCCTCCTTTTTTCCAACAATGGAAAAGGGCCTAACATATTCAGATCAAAATAGTGGTTTTTATTTGAAAAATCTTTTATTACCTTTCCTTGATAATTTGAAGACTTTGCTTCCAAGTAGTAACAACAACATTCATATGAGCACACAAATTATCATGAAGAACCAATGAACCAAAAGAAGATGACCAATCCACAAACTAACGACGGCGTCGATAATCCTCTACATCAGGAAAAATCTTGGAAATATGCTCTAACCAGGCCTCAACCATGTCTTTTACCAACCATAAAATTTGTACTAGATCTTGATGTAATGCCAAGGTCTAGTTGTAACTGAGAGCCAACCTGACTTTTACAACCTGACTCTACTCCAAGGTCTCTCAATGGACCTTTTAGGGTATTATACAACCCTATCTTAAGGAAGTCACTAAGATCTTCACCTCAAGTGCTCTAGACCTGGTTTACACTGTAATGCTACTAACTCATGCTATGGAATCCATTAGGAAAGATTCATTCTCCAGGTTAAACCGACGGGTTTAACCTCTTCGATCAATTTAAATAGATCAAACACATGATACATAACAAATTACAGAAGGAATCGCAAATACTCTCTGAAAATCTATTACATGTACAATATTCTATTGCTCTTACAATCCCTATCTCTCTCTTCTACTCTCTCTTTT
This sequence comes from Thuja plicata, assembly GCA_018584345.1. Classification (NCBI taxonomy): domain Eukaryota; kingdom Viridiplantae; phylum Streptophyta; class Pinopsida; order Cupressales; family Cupressaceae; genus Thuja; species Thuja plicata. Next base: position 2,682,034 of record MU224791.1, read on the forward strand.
TTATTTACAAAAGCTTTTAGCTATATAGCTAACCCTCAAAATATTTCCAAAACATCTCGTGCTCCTTGATAACTTCAACCACCTTGCACAGGCAGCCTGATTGAGCCATAAATGACCCTTCCATTATTGGAATAGGTGTCCCTATTCACTCCAAACAAAAATGACATGTAGAGAATCATTGCAGTTGACCCTACTGGTTACAAATGTCACATCCCATGTTTCTTGGGTTGTTAACTGACATTATCGAGCGCCAGCGTTGACTTGACCAAGCAACAAAAATATTATCGGTGAACATAGAAACTTCAACACCGAGCATCAGAAGAAAAACCTAAAAACAATCATCGACACCAAGAAACATCATCGAGCAATGTAACCGATGGACATACCTGAGCACCAACATTGCTTATTAGCTGATAATCAATCATCGGTTGCTAGGGCCTTGTTGCATTTCCAGAGGTTTAAAAACTACCTCAACACATACTTAATCTAGGAAATAACTATCTAGCAACTATGGTGTTTGATCACCGATTGACCTCAGTCATTACAAAAATGGTGGATCAAAACACCTTACAAACCGAAAAGCTTTCTAGCCTAAAAATATTTCTTAACTTAGGTGCTCTTGCACCAGATCTTCCCTCCACCTTTAAACTAACAGTAACTTAGCTTGCAATTCTCCAATTCTGTTCCTCCGCTTCACATTTTTGTCCTTAAAGAAATCATATTTTTTTCTAATATTGTTCAATACTCTCAACCCACATCTAAAATTATCGATAGTTGCAGACCATCAGAGATAATATCATTACATATCAGACATTTCATTCAAACACTCTCTTGTTTCATGAATACATTTTAGTAACCTTTGTACAACATTTGTACACTATCTCTCAATAACATCTTTGAATTTACAACCTTTAGAACACTCCTGCAACAACCTCTTCTCAACAATTCTCAATAAATCATCTGGTAACAAATTAGAAATAGTGGAAATAGTAATATCCTTCTCAAGCAAATGATCCATTAAAGCATTTTCAATTTCAATATTACTGACTAACAAGAAAGAATGCCACATATCACCAATTCTACCATTATCCTTCTTATAACACAGTGTGGACAACATCAGAATCAATGGACCCTGATTCAGACATAGATACATCATCCTTTTTAGCCGCCTTCTCCTCCTTTTCTTCTTTTTCTGATAAAGTAACAATTTCCTTTCCTTTTGCACTAGTTTTTATTTTCCTAAGTTCTGGAGGGGAACCACCAGTCACAATTTCTAATTATCTATTATCAGAGGAAGAACCTCCCTCATAGTAGCCAATGGGTAAGACCCAAGATACAGCCTTACTAGAGCACAAACTTGTATGTAGAGACAAAATAATCTTTGCATGCATTCACACTATCCTCCAGACTATCCAAATATTTGTAAATCTATTTTTTGATAAGAATGTCAGGAAACCAATTCACGTTCTCTCTACCAAGTATGGATCTCAAAAAGTAAAACACTAAGCACATGATCATAGACCCAAACCAGAAGGCATAACCTTCATCCAAATAAATTCTCACATTCTCAAGGAATTTTTCTAGCAACAGACCACACAAATCAGACTGCATATTTTCCCTTACCATTTTGTGTGATAAATAAACAACTATAGCAGATGTAGCTCCTTCATGATTAAGAAAAAAGATTTTATATGTGTAATATGGAAAACGATGATCAATAGAAGACCACCAATTTCTTCATACATTAGAATACTAAAATCCCCATAAGATGAATCTTATTTGGACAACCTAGAGAGTAAGGGTTTAAATTTGTGATCCACTAAAAATGTGGGGGTGGATTTTTTGATGGATTCCTTTGTGATGGATGATGAATGAAGGATGTGTAAAATTGATAAATTATTAAGTAAAGTAAATGCAATAAGAAGAATGAACTTGCCTTGGAACTAGGAAAGAACAAGTGAATATCAAATATGAGTTTCTCTGTCACCGATATGTCAGAAACATAAAATGTTTTGGATCTAGAACCTTAGCACCTGTATCTTCTGGCTGTGCAAAATGCATATTCTCAGGACAATTCTGACTCAATTTGGCCTTGTCCAAGAAAGTTGACCTTGTCCTGGAGGCAAAAAAATTGGTAAAATTTGTAACAAGCCTATCACTGGTTCTTTAACTTTGAAAGTTTAGATCTAAAACTCTATCACATGTTCCTGCACAGAAAAAAAAGGGGAAATTATTGTGGAAAGGGGCTTGCCTTGGTCAAGCTCATGTATAGGAATTAACCTTGAAATGAAATAATCATAATTTAAAGAATGATGACACGTAGTAGAGACTAGATATAAATAATGGAATATAGCATACCATGTAGATGCAATTGTCTCTAAATATGTGATCAAGAATGTTGATGCAATAGCCTTGACTCAACACAAAAACCAAAAGGGAAATCATTAAGACAAAACCTCATATATTAGATGGTTTAATTCACCAAGAAGAAAATGTAGATCTCCTTCCTTGATGTCAAACTCCTTTGCTTGGCCTCCAATGGGGAAAATAGAAATATATATAGAAGGAAATGATTTGAATGCCTGATGATGAATGTCTTAAATGGATATTTTCTTGCACTTGAATGTCTTGAATGCACAATAGCTTTCTCTATAACACTTGCATGAAGATGAGATGTCAAAATGAGATGAAGAGGTCTCCTTTTATACACATTTTGGTGCTCATATTTTGCAAGGTCGACCCCAATTAAGCACTTAAGAGAAACAAACCCGCATAGGACCTGGAGGCCACTAAATAAAAAATCCCTAGGACAAGGCCGACTGGCAAGCTTTTTCAAAACTAGCCTGAGACCTAGGGTTATGTGTTAAAAGGTAGATCTGAAAGCCTTAGTTTATCGGGAAGTTAGGGCCAATCTCAAAGTGTAAAATGCATGTAAAAATACCTAGGAGGGAAATGAATTATGAATGAATGTAAAATAGGAAAATATGCATATAAATTAGATCCAACCGTGAGTTTGAAGAAGGAGGAGGACCTATATTTGAATTAATCATGCATTTAAATGCAATATGAGGTCCTACCATAAGGAACACACTAAAGTGGGAAAAAAATGGTCCCAAAATGACAACAAATTAAGTGCTTACTTTTTAGGATGGTACATATAGCCCCCACTTTAGTGGAAGTATGAGACAAACTCATGCTCGCAGTAAAGGAAGAGAAAGAAGAAAGATAAGAGAGAGATGATAGGTGAATTGCAGAGAGACAAGACATCACTAAGTTTAATGACATAAGTCCCCAAACCAAGGATCTTAACTCCATACCCATACACAAGGGCAAGGTAAAAGTACAAAGTTGTGTCGCAAAGGACAATTGACAGGTTCTGGTCGAAGTAACTTTCAGCTGAATATTGTTTGACCGAATATGATTCAGTTAGACATACGTGGTGCACACGTGGCACCACGTGGTGTTGAGGTGGCGTATGGGTTCTAATTTTGGCCATAACCATAAAAAATAATATAAACCTTGAAATCACCTTAAGCGACTCATTTGAACGTGGCGCCTTCCGATATTTGAAAAGCAAGTTTGAGGATCTTCGACCGAACAAGGTAGGTTTATTTATTTATTTATTTTCTTATGTTTTTTGAATTCTTTTTGTTAATTTTATGTATTTGTTGTATTGTTTAATGTTTTTTTTTGTAAAATATTGATTTTTAATTGTAGAAAATAACTAATATGGTTTTATGTAGATTTAGTTAATTAGTTAATATATAATTTTTTTCTATTTAAGAAAATATATTAATAAATTATTTAGATTAAATTTTTTTTTTCAATAATATAGTTAGTTTACATATGTTGGTTAATTTAGTTAGTTTACATTGTTAGTTAGTTAATTAATTTAGTTGTATTACATATGTTTTAAAACATTAGAAAACTATTAAGAAAACGTCACATAAAAACATACATAACCATACATTAGGAAATATACATAAAAATGTTACATTGTAAACATTAGATAAATATCAGGAAAATATTATATTAAAGCCATACATTAGGAAACATACATTAAACTATACTTAACCATACATTAGGAAAAATACATGTAAAAACGTAACATAGTAAACATTAGAAAAATATTACAAAAACGTTACATTAAAACCATACATAAAAGCATATAATTGTAAAAATGTACATTTAACAACATTAAAGCCTCCTAATTGTAACCTTAAGTCTATATCATACTTCAAACCTAGTTAACTTGTCTAAGGTAGTAAATTAAGTTAGTTAACCTAGTTAACCAAAATTCAAACCTACTTAACTTCTAACCCTAGGCATAATTAAGTAAAAACTGTAAAGTTGAATTAGAACACTAAAGATAACCTGGTAGTTAAAGTTAAATTGTAATCTTAAAATAAATTAGATAAGATTTTAGGTTCATTACATCTTCTTTTTCATTAGGACCTACCCATATGATTAAATCATTTTTCTATCAAACATATTGATAAATATGAATTGAACAAGCTATTTTATTTATGTTTTATTTTATTTATTTACTCATGTGTAAATATGCTTAAATTAGAAATGTCATGTTTCTTAAATTTGTACATATATTAAATATATATAATTTATATATTTCATAAACTAGATGATTATTTTGTACATGTGCTTTAGATTATTTTTTAAAATATTGTACATATATGTATGTATCTGCAAAGATCTATATATGCCTATTTATACTTTCACATATATATTTTATCTATCACATGACATCGAGTAGAGAGACATCATCTACATATTCATGAGAGGCTAGTGTACAGGGGGTGCTAGTAACTATTCTTCACGTAGATCTATTAGTTCTAGAGATGATAGGGAGAAACCATTTTTTGGTACCATTGCTAGATTGAGATGAGCTATAGAGGTTCTCGGTCAAACCATTCAAACATCCACCACCCTTCTTAACAGGGACAGGGTGAAAATTATTAGAGAGGAATTGGTTCGTATGATTCAGATAGTTGAATCATATAACACTTATGATAGCATTAGTTTTGATACATTTTATGCTTCTCTCTCCCACAACGTTACTGGCACTGTGAAGTATAGATAGGTTGACTTAGAGGTTTCCACCACTATAGTGAAGACCATGTTTCCTCATTATCAGGACACAACTCAGGTGAGAGGATATATGAGTACTAGGTGCTAGGATGACCATGTTGCACCATTTATATATCCTCAATGGTTGGATGCTCATCATAGGTGGTCCCAGAAGAATGAACTTCCGCTATATTTATGCAAACTATTATTTGCAGAATTTTATTTGCATCACAACATTAATTATATAGATTTTTCAGGTCATGTTGGGTAGGGGATGGGGGAGATTATCTGCCAAATTCAGAGGACCTAATTCCCTATTTCTCGCTAATAAGAAGGAAAAGGTGGGACCAAAAGGTTTGGAAATGACAATTGCATGACATAGTGTACCAGTTGATATAGTCAGAAGGGATGTATGTTATAGTATTGCAAGTATCGCGATACGAGTTCATGAGATGTCATATGATCGGTTGGGGAGATACATGTTGCGTTCCCATTCTAGCATTCCTCCACCTGCATAATATGCATCCTCCAGTGATGATCTGTACTAGATAGCAAACATACCATCTCCCATAGAGGTTGTAGATTTATAAGATTTGGACCATTTGAGTCGTATGGGCGCATGTTTATCCAGTGTTCTACTTTGCACATATCAAGATTTACAGATAGTCGGTGGGGTTCCTCTCAGGGAGGTCCCATCATTTATCACCACCATTCTTAGTAGATATATTGGATCAGGTTCTCAGGGTGCACAAAGACAAGAGGATATTCCTGCACCACCTACAACTCTGTAACATACTGTAGTTGACAAGGACGCACCTCCCTAGGGTACTCAGGCCACTTCATCATGTCTATATTGTCAACTTTGTACCACCTTTCTTACAGATGACCAGATTGATCTTGTAGAGGTGTCCTTACATGATTCAGATTTGAGCGATATCTGGAGAGCATTACATGCTGCTACAGTACATATTTATTTAAATTTTGACTCTATTTAAAAAACTTACACATGTATCTATTCAATTATAAATAATTTGAATTTAAATTTTGATTAAAATATATATGTATTTACTACAAGGTATTATCGATAATTGTACACCATATGGAGATTTAGAGACACTTGGAGATCTTGTGCAGCATGACACACATGTAAATTTAGACATTTGTACATATTTCTTTTTTATTAAATAAGTATTTTTTATTAAATATGTACATGTATGCACATGATACATATATATTTCTTTTATTTCACATAGAGATCAGAAGGAAGTGGACCAACATTAGGTCACGGATCGAGACAGGACCCTAGTTGACCACACATGTTATTTTAGATATTTCATCTGACACATGTTATTCTAGCAATTTCATATACATTACATACACATGTTATTTTAGATATTTCATATACACATGAACTATGTTCATTTTAGCCATTTCATACATGTATGTTATATGTTCATGTTATTTCATATTTTAGACTTATTTTTATACATGTTATGTCATGTACATGTTTGTGTTATGAATGTTCATGTGTTCATTAAACATAATTTTTTATGCGTGTTATGTATGTTCATGTCATATCTATTTTTCATACATGTAAACTTTAAATTGCAATTAATGTAACTAATTTTTTATATGTATATTTTTCATACATGTAAGTTAAAATGTATTTAATCTAACTAATGTAATATGTACATATATTTTTCATACATTTAATTTAAAATCAATTAATGTAACTAATGGACCATATGTATTTAATCTAATTAATGTCTTAAGGGGAGATCTGTAGACCTTATGGCAAGACATATTGTCAATTAGTGTCAAAACACTTAGTCATCCAGTGTCGACCGAGCCAGCAAGCATTATGCATAGTCCCGAGTGATCAGCATTGCCCGAGTGATCAACATTGCTCGAGTGATCAACATTTCCCGAGTGATCAGCATTTCCCAAGTAATTTACACTATCGCCTGAGTGACAATTTATCACCCGAGTAGACTTTTGGACCCTAGTGACAGTTTGAAGCTGACCTTGCATATATTGTTAAATATAATTTTGCTTATTGCAAGCTGACTTACAGAGTTATTTGTTGGATAAATATATATATTTAAGATAGTTTTTTTTATCCAATATGTATATTAAATGTGTATGTGAAAAAGAATAAGTAAGAATGTATGCATACATGTAAAGACATGTGAATGATAGCTTGATTAAGAGTAGAAGTATTCAGGACAACAGAGTCTCATCTATCACATTCAGGTGATCAGTTATATTCAAAAGGATCTTATTCAACAATCACAGTTGCACAGAGAAGATCATCAACTGGTTCATTCTCACAGGTGGATCAACAAAAACCTTTAACAAGGTGGACCTAACAGTCCTTTCTATGCTCCTAACATGGCGGACCATCAGAAGTGGTCATTGTAAGCTTTAACAAGATAAATTTATACTGCAATACTAAATCTTGTGGGTATCATCCCCACCCCAGTTTTACTTTCTTTTGGAAGGCTTTTGGGTAACCAAATATTGTGTTATGTTTTGTGTATGAATCTTTACTTTCAAGTTCTATGCATGCAAACAAATAAGTTAATCTAATTGTGGATTAAAAGGTTTAAGTTTTATTGGTTCCTGGTTCACCCCCCCTCTCAGGCACTGGGCACATCATATATTTCCAACGATTGGTATCAGAGTGGTGGTTCTCTTATCAGGAGTTTAACGACTTGAGAAAAGATCAGAAGCTATGGAAACATATAGACTAGAGAAAGCCATTGAAAATGAAAAGATAGATCTTAAAGTGGCCATGGATCAGATCACAAAACTTAAGGAGCAACTCTCTCTTTCCCTAAAAAGAATAAAATAATTAGCAATCTAGATGACTGACAAGAACTATATAGAAGAAAGAATTGAAGACTTTTGCAAGGACAAAAGTTCTGAAGAAGCTGATGCAGCCATTGAAGAATTACTTACAAAGAATCTCGCTTTACATGAAGAAGTCAGAAAGTTGAAGAGAGAATAGGAAATTCACTCAATCAGAATATGTGAAGTCATGGAACTAAAGAACAAAGCAGAAGATGACATAAATATAGCACAAGAAGATAAAAGAATTCTGAGTACAAGATTAGAAGAAAAAGAAAAAGAAAAAGAAATCCAACACTTGTCACTTCAGCAAGCTGATTTGGTAAGTCAACTCAACAATGAAACACAGGAAGTTGTCAATCTAAGAACAAAAAATGAAAGACTGCAGAATGATCTCAATGCTGAAAAATAAAAAAAAATGAAAGTATGATGAATTCACAAACTAACATGGATCAAGAAACAAAATTCAAACATCATGGAAAGACTGGATTAGGTTATACTAAATAAGGTGAATCCTCACAGCAAGGATCTCAAAGGAACAACAAACCTTCATGCAATCATTGTGGTAAGTTAGGGCACACATCAAATAAATGTTGGAGCAATGGAAATTCAAAATTTAATGGTAAATGCTGCAGTTGCAACAAACATGGACATAGAGAAAGTGAATGCAAAGAGAAACCTAAGTTTGAAGGAAAATGCTACAAGTGCAACAAACAAGGTCATAGATCTTCTGAGTGCAGAACTAAGAAGTGGAATCTTGCTGAACAATTAGCCAAGGCAATTTTTGGTTGGGATTACAACACATGGTACAAATGTTGTCATTGTGGTGAATTTGGAAACATTGGTGCAAATTGTATGAAGACTCACTTCAGAAAAAGGGATCCTACTAAGAGATGTTATGTGTGCAAGCAAATCGATCATCTAAGCAAGAACTGTATGAACAAAGAAAAAGTTGATACTGGTTTTGAGAATGGTAAAGCCAAAGTCTCAGAAAACAAAACTTAGATGATCAAGAAATGGGTAAGGAAATCCTTAGATAATTCATATCAAAGCAATGAAGGATCTAATGACACCCTAAATAGTGAACTGGGTGGATCGACCATTACAGAATAGGAATGTAAGGAGATGACTGGAACTATGCAGTGCAAGCCATCCTACATTAGTTCTAGATAAGAAAAATAGTCCAAATCCACATATTGATGCATGAGGACATGTTATAGTTGTACCTGAGTTAGAATGTTAGTTACACCTAAGCTACTCTAGCTTAACCAAGCTGAGTCGGGCAGTATTGATAATTGGAAAGTTGGTTTCACCCGAGCTTCCAAGTAAATTTGAGAAACACCTGAGTCATGCCAACTACTATGTATGAAGCATTTAATGAAATATTATAACGGTTGAAAATATCTTATAAATGAAGGATTGTAAAGATTATTGCTTACAAAGCTTTCAGTTTACGAATCAATTTAGAGCCCTTAGCGATTCAGTGCGAATTTATGATTGAAAGCGAAGTTTGATCATTTCGTCCAAATAGATATGACATCCACTTCCACCAGTAAGGTCAAGAAAGGTTCTGAGATGTTAGTAAGGAATGCAATTTCTAATCCTTCGGTGTTTAAGCTTCATCTGATAGTTGCAGAGGAGATAGACCCGATGGGAGCTCATTCCCTGATTCCTTCGAGAGTGTTACTAGTCAATGACATTCGAAGCTTCTATCACTGCAACATATATGAGCTTGGAACTATTGAGATGAATAAGGCATGTGATGAATTATGTCCAAATGGGAGTCTAAAGCCCAAGCATAAGCACCTCAAAACCAAGGGTTTGACACACATCATGCACATGCCGAGGGATTTCCAGAAAAAATTGATGAGATATGTTCTCAGCCATGTCCATGACATGCAATTATGGTTAGAATATCCTGTGATGATTAGGAAGCAAATAATTCACCATGTCACTGGGTTACCAATGCTAGATAAGTCAAAAGCTACCAAAACCCTAGCCCGGGATGAACTAGTTGAGTTAACTCTTGCCAAGTGGGATGGCAGAGGCATGAGACTTAACAGAATAACTGATATGGAATTGAAATTTGGTATTCGTGTTATAGCCCACAAGATATATAGTTCAAGCAGACCCAACAGTATTTTGTGTGAAGCTGTTGACCTAGTATACAAAGTGGTGAAGAAGAATCTGGTATTCGACCTAGTAGAATTACAGATTGTCCAGTTGAGAAAGAATATGGAAAGCATCTGAGTATCCAAATCCAATTCATGTAAGTTTGGTTCTCTTCTAATATGCATACTCTTTTATGTTGAGAAGTTCTTTCCCTCCATAGGAACATCAGCATGGAAGAAGGATAGACCAATAATCCATCAGATTAATGAATTCATAGCTGGGCTTGGAGATAACTTTGAGAACATTATGGATGGATATTTTGAGAGTTTCAATAGAATATGCAGAGTAGGTACATAATTACCAAACAACTAGTTGAGAATTACAAAGATGAAATCTATTTTCTAGTTGATTGTGATAAGGTTTATATACAAGCAGTAAAGCCTAGGGTTGCATGGGTAAAACCCCTGCCATATGAATTCAACAAAGATGACACTAAAGATATCATAGAGGCACTTGTAAATAAACTTGCCAATCCAAAGGAACCTTAGTTTGGAACATATGAGGAAGCAAAGAGCAGGATATCTTTGGAGATTGAGATTCCCAAGATATTGAAAAGAGGAAGGAAGAGACTTGATACATTCAAGAAGAAGTATGGAAAGACCTCTGACTCTTCTGCCATCTCAGAGAGTAAAAAGGATACAGTTAAAACTTAGGATGTTGAATCTAAAGAAGAAAAGGAAGAAACTAATATTGAACCTCCACAGAAGAAGAGGAAGGCAACACCCAAACAGAAAAGGCAAAAGGCACTACACCTAATGTCACCTTGAGGAGATAAAGGAGAAAACTTATACTAAGTGATGATGAGGATGATGATGAAGAAGAAGATGATAATATTGTTTTCACTAAACCAACAACCACACTTGATTAGAAGATTGAAGCATTAAAATAAGGAAGAGCTATGAGTTCTTTAAAGTCACAAAATTATGCTTCTGGGACCAAGGAAGAAAAGAAAAAGATTGAAGAAGCAATGGTGGAGAAGATGGGAAAATGGAAATATGACTCCTCTGAGCTAAAGAATTATATGACTTAAGACCTATTCAAGGCAGTCTTCATTCCCTGGAACAATGCAGTGCAAATTGAAATGGACATAAGGGAACAAACATTGAAGAAAGTTATGCCTACAATGAAGGGCAAAGAAGTAAAAGAAGCCTTGAGCAAATATCAGAATAATCACACCCCCAGATTTAGGGCATTCAAAATATTGAACAAAAATGTAGAAGATGTAGTACAACATGCAACATTAGTGTGGAAATAAATATTTGAGATGAAAGATGATGATGAGGTAGAAGTACCAAGTACAGACCCTCCTAAATAGGTAAATGATGATACATTACCTGAGGTACAGACCATTGAGGAGTCCAATGCTGAGCAGATTGCAGTTGAGGTGATGGCATCATTACCCCAATCTCCTATCTAGAATATAGTACATCCAAGCAAGGACAAGGCTACAGAATCTACATCTGAACATGTAGTAACCGAGCAACAAGATCCAATCGCTACTGAGCCAAACACACCCGAGTCACAAAAAGACAAGGTAGATATTTCTATTGCTAGTATTGACTCATTAGTTAATATTGATTCAACAATTGGTACTGTAAAGGCCAATGACCTAATTGGAATGAATACTAAAGAAAAGGATGATGAAGGTAAAGGAAAATAAATTGTTCCTTCACCGAGTCCTAAGACACTAGGAAAAGAAAAATTAGTAATTACTGATGAGATAGATCTTGATAAAGAAATTGTGATTCCAAATTGGTATCTATCCAGCTTATCTGTAGAACAAATGGATATTTTGGGAGAATTGTGGAATAAAAGAGCTACACAACATAAGCTCCGAAAGGACAGACAAAGGAATAAAGTACTTGAAGATGTCAAAAGCATATTTGTAGATGCATTACAGATTTAAGTCAATGAGAGTGACTCAATAATGGACCAAATTATTGACATTGTCCACAAGTTCAACACAAATATGAATGGTCAAGAGAAGTTACTTGAGAAGGCAGAGAATAAATTTGAGAACAAGGTTCTAGAAAACATTGCAATTGACTACGTGTAGCTTACAAAGATCATCAACACTCTAGAAAACACTGTGAAAAATGTGGTATCACTATTTGTAAAGTTGAGTGACACCTCTAACTTTACTATGGAGATCAAGAAAAAGATAGTTAAGATTGATACAGACATGACGGAAAGTGCAAGACAGATAGCACTTGACCTGAGCACCAGTTCTGCTCACTTCATGAAGATTGAGTATCTTACTAATCTACAAGCTGAATTGATGAGAGAAGAAGCAAGGACCAGAGAATCACTCGCAATAATCCAGATCCAACTCCTTCCACACATGGATGGAATGCAGAAACACATAACACATGCTAAGGAACTCATCCATGACAACAATTTCTTAGTTGCCAAGCTAATGATAGAGTTATCTGCAGAGCTACAAGTTGAATTACACATCATGAAGGTGCTATAGGACAATTGGGACAACACTTTGTCTCAGATTTTGAAGGTACATAGTGATTTCCTATCCTACTTTGGAATAACCTTGTAAATATCACTTTTGGCATTTTTGTCAAAAACAAGGGGGAAATATCATTATATTGTAATTAAGGGGAAATATCATTGAGGAAACACATGTACAATGGAAGAATGTAGAAAATATACTTTACAAATTTTATTTTTTTGAAAAACACAAAAATAGAGTTAGTTGGACCTGAGCAGCAGAAGAAGTGTCAAAACCCGAGCAAATAGTAAGGGGGATTTTTGACATATCAGACACAGAATTCAATGATAAGTGTTTTTGTCACTAATGCCAAAGGGGGAGATTGTAGAACTTATGGAAAGACATATCGTCAATTAGTGTCAAAAAACTTAGTCAACCAGTGTCGACCGAGCCAACAAGCATTATGCATAGTCCCGAGTGATCAACATTGCTCGAGTGATCAGCATTGCCCGAGTGATCAACATTGCCCGAGTAATTTATAGTATCACCCGAGTGACAGTTTATCACCCGAGTAGACTTTTGGACCCAAGTGACAGTTTGAAGTCGACCTTGCATATATTGTTAAATATAATTTTGTTTATTACAAGCCGACTTACAGAGTTATTTGTTGGATAAAGATATATATGTAAGATAGTTTTTTTATCCAATATGTATATAAAATGTGTATGTGAAAAATAATAAGTAAGAATGTATGCATAAGTGTAAATACATGTGAATGGAAGTTTGATTAAGATTAGAAGTATTTAGGACAACAGAGTCTCATCTATCACATTCAGGTGATCAATTATATTCAAAAGGATCTTATTTAGCAATCACTGTTACACATAGAAGATCATCAACTGGTTCATTCTCATAGGTGGATCAACAAAATCCTTTAACAAGGTGGACCTAATAGTCCTTTCTTTAAATCTCTTAACAGAGTTGCATTACTTATTGTATTGTACAAAATCCTTTAACAAGGTGGACCTAACAATCCTTTCTATGCTCCTAACAATCCTTTCTATGCTCCTAACATGAAAAACCATCAAAAGTGGTCATTGTAAGCTCTAACATGCTAAATTTATATTGTAGTACTAAATCTTGTGGGTATCATCCACACCCCAGTTTTACTTTCTTTTGGAAGGTTTCTGGGTAACCAAATATTGTGTTCTGTGTAGTGTATGAATCTTTACTTTCAAGTTCTATGCATGCAAACAAATAAGTTAATCTGATTGTGGATTAAAAGGTTTAAGTTTTATTGGTTCCTAATTCACCCCCCCTCTCAATCACTGGGCAAATCATATGTTTGTGTTATGAATGTTCACGTGTTCATTAAATATAATTTTTTATGCGTGTTATGTATGTTCATGTCATATATATTTTTCATACATGTAAACTTTAAATTGTAATTAATGTAACTAATTTGTCATATGTATATTTTTCATACATGTAAGTTAAAATGTATTTAATCTAACTAATGTAATATGTACATATATTTTTCATACATTTAATTTAAAATCAATTAATTTAACTAATGGACCATATGTATTTAATCTAACTAATGTCTTAAGGGGAGATCATGTAAGCAATCTAACTATTGTCTTACGAGGAGGTCATAAGTAATCTAACTAATGTCTTATGGGGAGGTCATGTAAGTAATCTAACTATTTTCTTAAGGGGATGTCTTAAGAGGATGTCTTAAGGGGAGGTCATAAGTAATCTAACTAATGTCTTAAGGGGAGGTCGTGTAAGTAATCTAACTAATGTCTTAAGGGGAAGTCATGTAAGTAATCTAACTATTATTTTAAGGGGAAGTTAAAAGGGATGTCTTGCAAGATAAAGTTATCATGAATGTTTATGTCAATGTCATCATCTTCATAAGGAGGCATTAAGATTAAATCCTTCATATCCCATCACGAGACATATCCATTTACAATATTCTCACATTGACTCATTGGATTGTCCTCAATGCAATTAACACAAAAGTATGTTTTTTTTATCTTACTTGAATCAGTGGAGGCTTGTTTTGTTTTGTAGTCATCACTTGATGTAAACTTCTAATACCAACAAATCTTTGACAATTTAAGAATTATATCGGTCTATATCTGTTACAAATATGAAATGAAAGTTGCACATTTTTAGATCAACAATTATGATAAAAGTGATTCATGAAATGAAATTTTAAAAAAGCATTCCAACAAAATATTTTACCTTTCACTTCCCAAAAATAGAGTTTGTTGTATTTGGTGTCCTGAATAGAAAAATGACTTTGACACCATTCAACAATTTCTTTGAATTCTCTATCATGTTACCTGCACATTTATGAACTATCAGTTTAAAATGGATCTAAGTTGAAATTGTATTATTTGAAATATCTATATATTTAAAAATTGAATGCCATTTGTACCTGCAAGTTAATGTTGGTGAAGTGCACACTTCACACATGCTCCTGCTCCATCGTGCTCTCCTTTTCCATGTCCACTTTCAAAGAAGTTCCACATAAACTTAACATTGCATCTAGCATGTTGCATGTCTAGACAATTAAAGGATTTTGCAGATTTAAATTGTCCCGCAAGATAAAGTTATACGCACATACATACATGTAATAATTTAATAAAATTTAAATCAAATAATTGAAATCAAATTTAAAAATTTATACATAAATCAAGAATATTTATATATATACACAATTAAATGTAAAAATAATAACTTATTTAAATGAGAATAAAAATGAATTGAAGTACATGTACTTGCATGCACAACCATCAGACCAAATCCAGTGTTGTGAAGCCTTTATCCCAAGATTCATAATATCTTCAAAATACATCGCAAAACAATGAGCCATATAGCTCCTATCATGAACCTTATCATCATTGATATAGAAATGAACCTCCTTGATGATAATTCGTTCATTTGGATCAATAATTTCTACCTCATCCAAATCAAATTGTGTGTGTCTATAGGTCACTTGCACAAATATTACAACTTGATCAAAATGATAATATTGAGCTTGAAGCTCTGATTAAGGGGAAAAAATATAATTCTCAAAGAAATCTACAATTGAAAGAATACAAGCAGGTGGAAAACAATCTTTGGAATCATGATATTGTTTAGCTTGCCATCATGCACCGTGACAATATTGGATATGTGGATAAATTATAGTACAAAATTTGGTCATAAACTCAAGGTAGGGCAATTCACTCTCCTTCAATACATTTTTTTTGGATTCATCTCCAGTCTTAGTTTGGTATGTCTCATATTCAAATATCTTTAACAAAACTGGCATTGAAACATTAATATTCTCAATTTGCAATGGAAATTTATGAAAATGTCCATAATCATTGCATGCAATTTTTATACATTGTACTTTGAACTCATTTGACTCTTTTGATTTATCACATAAAATACACTTCACAAATTATGTCGTACTTCTAGGGATGACCATATTTGGATTAAGTATTGCAATAGCTTTTTTATATGATCGCAAGTATAGATATAACTCAGCAGGATTTAGACAACAACAAGTTTCACGTACCTTATTTATGCGTACAAAGCAAGGGCACAACCTCTTGAACATTCTTTGAAATATTTTCACATATCAAAATTGTTGATTGAATGCTTCAAACAATTCACTTTGTCATGTATCTATTAAATGTTTTGGATGTGTCATTTTCATACCGATATCTTCACTTTCATCTGTATAGTATCTCTTCTATTAGAAGAACACAAAAGTGAGCTGTCCAATATTCAATGATCCATATTTTTACATCTTCAGAATCTATCTTTTTGAGGAAGTCTACAAATATTTACCCAATCCTTTTCAATGTTATCATCTAACATATTTCTCTTCCTAATATATCTTCAAATAGTTCTTCTAGATACATTCAATATATCAGAAATTGTTTATACTTGTTTTCTCTATGTGAACTACCTACTAGATAAAGAAGTCATCAATGCTCTATGTGCACACTTAAATGGACTCCTTGACTTGAGTTGTTAATGTCATTCAATGCATCTTGTAAATTTTTAAGTATTGTTCGATTTACACTGTTTGTTGAGATTTTCTTGTTATCAACACCCAACAACTCCAAAACAAGAGTCATTTCTCTTTTCCTAAATAGCCTAGCAAATAATTGTGCTCTTCCAAACATACTTTTATTTTTAAAATATTCATCCCAATTTTTTTTGCAATGCAATTTAACTGTGCTTTCAGATACCATGTGTTCAGATAAAATTTGACTAAAAAGTGAATCCTCATTCATATCCATCAAATTTCCCATGCCAACAAATATATTTTCACCTTGAGAACTACCAATTTGTTCCCCTACTTGAATTGTATCTTCTTGAATATCAACAGGTTCTTCCTGAACTTTAGCAGGCTGATCTTGATTACATTTTGTATGACCTTTCTTTTTTTCATCCCATTTTTTTTATCATATTTTCTTGTTCTATTCCTTTTATCCCCCATTGCACAAATTGTTCAAATTGAGAGCTTCAATTCACCTACATACAAAAAACCATATACCCAATAAAAAAATAAAAAATGATATTTATAACTTCATAATTCAAGTACTAATTGAACAATACTTTAATTAAAAAAACCAAAAAAGGTAAAAATTAAAGTATAAAATTAACTTGCAAGAAAAAACAAACCTCCTTGGTAATATTTATTCGTGGTTTCCCTTGAACACAAAAATATGCCTTTAAAAAGGCTTGTTTGAAGACTGAATACGACATTCTAAACTCACATTAAAAAGAAAAAGAAAAGAAAAAATTAGGCAAATTTTCCATGTAATCAAAATTTGAGTGTTTGAGTATAAAAAATCCAATTATGACAGAGCAAAAATCCCATTCGAATAAATTTGGGTAGAATTTGCATTTGAATAAAGCAGAGCATATTTTGTATTCAAATAAGAAAAAGTTGGACATAATTCTTGAGGCTAGGGCATACAATGGATGGGCTTCTTACGACTATGGTTATGGCTCTCAATCTCGACTTGTCCAACTCCGTTAAGATGATGGAAGGATTTCAACCATTTTTTATTGTTTTGTATTGTTTTCTCCATATTTTGGTAAGGTGCCTCCTGCTATTGATGAATTTGCACTATTGCATAGACAGATGCATTTTTATGGGTCTATGAAATATGTCTCAAATGAATATTGTAGGGTTTTCTCAGAAAATAGGGCTCTGTGTGAAAAATGACAGTTGATAGATTGTTAAACCTAAGAAAGCTAGGAAAATTTGGAGGAAAGTCCATCATTTTAGAAAATCTCCTCTTCAAAAACCCTCTATTAGTTTGAATATTCATAATCCCTTTGAAGCTTTACGACCTTCAAAATAAATGTTACCTAATTCGATTCCTTATACCAGGGCTTTGGGTCTGCATGACCCTTTGATAGATGTTAATTATCACAGCCAAGAGCTTCCTCAAAACTCTTCTGATAAATTTCTTAAGGGATGTCTAGATACGCAAGTAACCTCTCCCCTCAAACCCCATCTTCCCCCTCATAAAAGAACCCCCTTAAGTAGTAATCGTGACCCTCGTTGTTCCTCAAAACCTCTAAGATTGTCTCCTACAAAGAAATGTGTAGATTAATAGAACCCTAACCATTAACCCTATTTTAGAACAACCACTCATATCCCAGGAAGAGATCAAAATTGAATTAGGAAATATTTACATTGAAGGTATGAAACATCATTGTAGAGAACACGATCTCTTCACCAAATGGTTGGGTTTTGGATGTTCATCAAAAAGTATTGCGGAATGGTTTAAACTTACATTCCTGGAATATGTTAGTATAACCATACTTCATAACGACTTTTTATTTCTAGATTATTCAAATAGATCTTTAAAAAATTCTCTATTAGATGGTGTTTGTCCTAATTTTAATAATTTAGGTTTTTTATTCATTGATTGGTGTAGTAATTTCAATCCTATCAATGTGGAAAATTTGGAAGTTATACGTTGGGTATCTCTTCTGAATCTCCTCGTGGAGATTATTCATAGTAATATTATTAAGGATATCGCTGATAAAATTGGTGATATGGTAGAGTTAGATAGAGAGTTTTTATAGGTTTCTGACATTAAAATTACAATAAGGATAGATAATTCAGTAAAACATCTATGGACTATTAAGTTCAAAATAGGAGAATAAATCTATGAGATTAATCTGAAATTTTTTGAACCACCGCCCTATGCCAAGCATAATATAAGAACTAAATGTGATTTATGTGACTCAAGTTCACATGGTTATTATTATTTGGATGAATTTCATCTAAGAAATTCTACAAATTCTATCCTTAATTCTGCAACCTCTTATTTACAGGATATGAAATCTTTAGACATAGATATATAGATGATAGATAGTGTCAATTTAGTTGTTCCTATCCCTAGTAGAATTAATATAGAGAGGAGTAGGAGAGTTGGTAATTCACCGAATGGAGAAAATGATGAGACAAATATTGAAGATTTGGAAGAAGGGGAAATAGTAGTAGGTAATGCCCATAATAAGGAAGATTATAGGATGAACCCATAATTATATTTGAAACTGTATCATCTTAAAATTGAAGCACTTCCATTTGGATGAGTTTAGCACCCTCGTTTAGTATGTTTTCATAATAGATTTGCATGTTTACATGTTTAGGTGAAATTAGGGTTAGGATCTTATGGATCCTCCTAGATTTTTCCTTTCCATGGCTCTTCTTTCTAGGTAGGACCTATGTATTGGTCCTCCTAGGCCTCATATTACTCTCTCTCCAAGCTTTTTAGGCCTTCTTAACACTCTGACTCATTCCCCCACCTTCCTAGGTCCCCGATTGACCTAGGAGCCTTTCTGTCACATCCTGCTGACCTGCCTGAAAACTCAGGACAGGGCCGAGGTTGATCCAATCCTAGGTCAGGGTCAAGGTTGACCCTGTCCTAGGATAGGGCCAAGGTTTACCCTATCCCCTGATAGGTGTTGGTTCCCGTTTCCAGATCTAGAGCTTATCGGGGTCTGAAACTTGAAATAGGTCCCCGGGTTTGGATGCGGAAGTGTTTTCTCCGATATTCAAGTCATTATGTTCCCTCCTTGGTTGGTGATTGTGATTGGACCATGATTCAAGGTGAAATTTGAATTTGGATCCATTGCATTTCCCTAGGAGACCTATATTGAAATCTCTATATAAACACTCTCTTTTGCCT
>MU224791.1:2733921-2775330 GCA_018584345.1 Thuja plicata
ATAACTTTTGAAACCCGAAAATTTTGAAGGAAGAATTATTTTCTGCTATTTCAGGTGGCCCAACTTCCGGAGACCATAAGTCATCACCAGTTGACCCGATTGACTATTATAACCCCATTTCGGAAACACCACGAAGCGCTCTACAACAACTCAATTATGCGAGCATCATCGAGCCCAAGCTTCGACCTCATCCGGGGCCTCTAAAGCCTTCAAAACTGAGCTCAAAGTTTCTGTACCCTATTTTCAATACCAAAAATTTTCAATATCTTCAAAACTGGACCTGATCTAGCCATGAAACTTCACTGGAAGGCTGATATGACTGAGATGAACCTCCACATGCAAAATCAGAACATTCCGAGATCGTATGACCAACTTACTAAAAATAGCAAGTTTCCATAAATAGCATCTCTGCACAAGGTAGCCCTTATTGAAAAGAAAACATAAATATTTTTGGGTGATGCAAGATTGCCCTTACACCCAGGATGCTCCTGCATCAAGTTCTCAAAGCTTAACAATCGACCAAAAAATAATTCTGAGGTAATCGACATGTTTGCTGCTACTATTTTATACATTGACAGATATAAAGCAACGATAAGTGAGCTATGTTCTAGCTTGTTCAAAAAATATTTTTTGGAAGAATTATATTTGGTGTTGGATAACATTGATGACAAATTATGTATCCCTTCCTGCAGTGAGTATGGTCTTAGGGATCATTTGGTTCAAGTCTACCCTATCATTGTGTATAAAGATCCCAAAAAATTTAAGGAGAGACGCCCAACAATTAAACAAAATTGGATGTTCCTATTAAGTATAATGCATGTGAGGGTTTGCGAGGAATGGAATGGACTTGAGTGGTTTCTAATAGAGGATGAAGTAGACAAGGGCAATGAAGAAGATGGAGAGGTGGGGGAAATGAAATGTGGTAATGAAGATACGTTCAACCATAGAAAAAACACATAATGAGTTTATATAGTTCTAATTTGCTATAAACAATATCTCAAATAATTATGGCTCCCTAGTAAGGGGAAGGGATAATATAGAATTAGATGATTTTTTGTTAACATTTTCAGACTTTAGCAGTAATTAGTGTTACTAAGGACTTTAATATTATAGTTGTCAAGCACTATAGTAGATATAAAGAATACTTTGTTAAATTCATTTGCATATGTGCTTAGATAAATCTGTGAATTTTATTTAAAGATAAAGGTATATATATATATATATTTGGTATATATTTTTATATATAAATTGATCCAAGTACTGGTATTATTTTAAATTGATTCATGTATGAACAACATTAGTAAGGCTAGCAGTCACAGCTATACGACAGTTATACTTGATATCTACAATAATTTAATATGGGAAGGCAAGATCTATTATGGTAAGAATATGCTACTACAGGAAAGTAAAATACCTGAAAAGAGGAAAGAAATTTCTAAAAAGATTAACTCTGAATCTATATTTATGTTATTATGGGAAACCAGATAAATGCTACATTTGGGGGTTTTACCAAGCCTTATTAACCTAAAGATACTTGATTGAAATAATGTTGTGATTAAGATGAGAAATTATTTCTTAGAATTATCCATTTCCCTACTTGTGATATGTTGAATAAAATTTTAATATCTGATAGGTAATAGTTTTAGTTAGTAATCCTTGGTAACTCACCTCCGGTAATTAAAATAACTGGTTAAGCTAATATTTTAGAGTATTATAAATGACTAACAATATGAATGTGTTAAATAGATTCTGGCCTTTTATAAGTTTCAATAGGTTATTATGATTATTACTAATCTGGATAAGGACATCCTTTTGGAAATCTAAAGCTCTATGAGATTGAATTTTGATCGACAAGGAAATTAAAGTGTTGTATATGATGAGTAAGTTGTAAGGATATGAATAAATATGAAGAAAGATATTTAACTAGCACAAGTTTTGTTACTATATTTTACCTTAAAAGATGGTATCCATGAATGCTGGTTTTTCGTACTAACAAGCAGGTAATCAAGACAACTGAAGCCCCAAGGTTATGAGTTTTGTCATCGAGATGCAGGTTTGAGTGTTCAAAATTTAGAGATTCTAGAAATAGGAGTTAAGGTTTGATTCAGGTTTAAATTTTAAATTACAATTATTTATTACATATGGACATACTATCCTGGATCTTAGAAGAAGGAAGGAATAAGCATTGTTAATACAGGTGACTTCAGCTACATCTCACCCAAGACTCAACATCAAACTATAGTTGGCATCTATAAAAAGGAGCAACTTATTATCCAAGGACACATTTTGAGGTGGCGAGGGTATAATGTAAACGTAGGGCAGCTTATTATCCATGGTTGGATATTCTATGTAAACAATATATACTTTCAAATTTTGTATTCTAGGGGCCTTTGGCCTCATCAAATATAAATCTGATGTTACTCAACTGTTGAAGATGGTGATGAAGGCCAATACCAAAGGTATACAAGATTGTAGAAAGGATTAGATCAGTTGTTATTTTTTCATTGATTTCAAGCAATTGATTTCTGGTTCATATAGAATTGCCATATATTTTGGAGTTGATTTAATTGGGCAAGTTAATAAAGATCAGACAATGATAAGTTTATATTGAGATAATTGTTTTCTACTTTATCAAGTCGGTAAAGAATATTGGGCAAGTTGGTAAGATAAATAGTTAAGTTACCAAGTAGAAAGAAGTTTTTTGGTAAAGGGTTGTATAAGTCGGTCAAGACATCAAAACAATGAGGCACTGAGAAGTACATGTTAGTCACTGATCTGAGTAGAAAAAATGTTAGAAACAAGGATAAGAATGTATTTAATGGTGAGCCACATCGATCTGGAAGATTCCAAGGATGAAGAAGTGATGAACTATAACTGATTGAATGTTTGAAGATGATAAGTTGATGATCACCGAAATGCAAAAGTGAATGCAAGACATTAAATCAATTAATGTATTGTATTGTCATTGATGTCAACTTGATATGGTTTGATTGTTCATACAAATAATATCATAACATTGAAGATCTGAAGAGACAAAGTTTATGTTGTTGGTAAAATATAAAAAGTCTGTATACACTGAGTGACAGTGAACACCAAGCAGTTCACAGTGTATACCGAGCAAGTGTTACCAATAAAGTGTATACTAAGCACCGTAGTAACTGGAGCTAATGGACGAGCATAATTGAAGATGATTACCGAGCATAAATAGAGTTAAAGAATGACAAAACTGCTTAGCTGGCAGAGCTACAATTTAGGATTGACCAATTTATTGCTTTATTTTCAATGATCAATTAAACTAAAGCATGGAAGGAGATTTAAAGCATGTTTTATTCACAGTTATCAATGAGATATTTACAAAATAAAACTAAAGGAGATATTTACGCGATAAAGCGATGCATGGAGAGTTTTATGGATCAAGAAGAGATCTACAACAAAAACATGGAGATTGAGAAGCTAATCATGTCTATATAAAGAGATAAGGAATTCATTATCAAAGAGAGGAATGTTGAATATATTTTGTGTGAAGATAGAATTCTTCATGTAGATCTGATCATACAGGTTAAAGAATAGAGCCAAGGAATTTTGAAGACACCGAGCAACAAAAGACAGATCATTCACTGAGTAGAACAAAGAATGAAAGCAAAGGAAATGAAGTGTATATTGATCAGAGAGGTATTATAGAACTAACAATAGATCTACATATTTGAAAATCAAAGTTGTATTTTGAACATATCATTTGCTGTATCAGTTTAACCATTGATTCAAAAAATATCTTAACTGAGTGGGATTTAACAGTCCTTATTGTATTGAGATACTCAAGAGTATCAAAAGTTTTTCTTGTTGACAACATAGCGAGTGCTAGGTCAAAAGACACACTGTTGGTTTTAAATCCTCTAACAAGGTTGCATTTAACAGTATGTATTGTAACCTTTAATAGGGTTGGCTCTTCATCGAGCTCACTTCAGAAGAGTGAAATTATTTTGGGTTATCGGTCCCAGGTGTTTTTCCCCATATTGGGTTTCCACGTTAAAAATCTATGTGTCAAATGTGTACATGTCTCATTGCATTGATATTTTTCTTTACACATTATTGAAATTGGATTGGTCAGTTAACACTAAGTTTATTTGCTACTTCTTGGTAAAGTCTAGAAAAGATAAACAATATATCTTACCGAGCAGTTTATATTTGTTAAAGTTATTCATGGCATACATCTTGATGAAATTTGGGACTATAAGATAACTAAAGGTATTATATTTAAGAGATAAGTTTTTGGTTGAATTTTTTGAATAATTATTAAGGCCACTAATTCACCCCCGCCCTCTGTTATTCTAACAATTGGTATCAAAGCTTTGGTGCTTGGAAGAAAAGTTTAAAGGGACTAAAGAAAAATATCACAAGATGAGTAAAAGGGACGTGCCTAAGTTGAACAAGGACAAATTTGCATCATGGAAAAGCAGAATAAGACTTCATCTATCTGGTATTGGAAATGATTTTACACAACACTTGGATACTGAATATGTTGCACCTACTAGACCTCTGACTGTTGATCAATTAAGAGAGAAACATGAACATAATTCTATGATGATAGAACTTGCTTCTTCACTAACCGATGCTGAATTTGAAGATGTGAAATTATGCACCTCTGCAAAGAAAATGTGGGACAAACTCAAGCTATTACATGGAGGAGATGCCAATGTGCTAAGAGCTAAAGCTGAAAGCCTAAGAGGAAAGTTTGATGACATGAGAATGAAAGAAGGAGAGAACATCACTAAGTACAATGACAAAATTAAAGAAGTTGTTAATGCTATCTGTAGAGTAGGAGGAGTACTTGATGAAGAAATAGTTGTAAGTAAAATTTTGAGAACCTTACTACCTATTTATGCTATTAGAGTATCTGCAATTCAAGAAATGAGAGCAGTAGCTAATAACAATGTTACTCTTAATAGTTTGATTGGTAGACTTATTTCATTTGAGATGAACAACTATGACAACAATGTCTTACCTACTATTGAGTTTGCATTCAAATCCTCTCTGAAAATAAGGAAATCTAGTAACAAACACACTATGAGAAATGATAGTGACAATGATAGTGATGAATAAGAACTTGATGAAATTGAAGCACTAATGGCTAGGAGATTACATAGAGGTAAAGGAAGATATAAAGGTAAATTACCATTGGTATGTTTTAATTGCAAACAAATTGGACATTTTGCTTCTAGATGACCTAACAAGAGAAAGGATGAAAGAAAAAATGAAAAATCTTATGAAAAGAAGTATGATAGAAGTGATGACTAAGACTACAAAAGCAACTGACACTCTGACAGAAGAGATAACCAAGATTACAAGGACAAAGACAAGAAGTCTTGTTACCTGATTGAGAACAAAGCTAAAAATTTTGACACTAATTCTGATGAAGATATTGAGGTAGTATTTGTTGCTATGAAGGATGATTCAGATGAAGAAGAAAGGTATGTTGAAACAACACTCATATCTAAAATTATAAAACATGATGTCTGGATTATTGATAGTGGTTGTACTCATCACATGACTGGAGATAAAGAAAATTTTGAAACTTTTGAATATTATAATGGTGGATAAGTTAGGATGGGTAGACTCACCTTGCCCAGTTGAAGGAAAAGGTACCATCATGTTGAATAATCTGATCATATGTGAAAATACATATTGGGTGAAAGGACTCAACTATAATATGTTGAGTGTTTCACATATGAACAACACAGGACACCGAGTTGCATTTGAGAACAAAAAGGCAATGATATATAATAGAACATGAAAGTTGATAATATTGATACCGCTTGATACAAACAAAAGGTAATCTATTCTATCTTGATAATATTGAGACCACTTGTCTATTGGATAGAAATGAAGACATTTTGTTGTGGCATAAAAGATTATGTCATGTGAATTTTTACAACATGGTTAAGATAAGTAAGAAAATAAAAGTGAGAGGCTTACCGAGTATTTCAAAGCCCGACCATGTTATGTGCACGAATTGTCAAATAGGAAAAATGGCAAAGTTTAGTTTCAAGAGCAAAACCTACAAATCTAATGCTATTATAGAGTTAGTCCATATTGACTTATGTGGACCAATGAGAACAACAAGCTATTATGGTGATAGATATTTTATTCTATTTGTTGATGACTATTCTAGGATGATGACTATCATGTTCTTAAAAGAGAAATCTGAAGCATTTAAAATGTTCAAATGGTATACAGCTAAAGTTGAAAAACAAAGTGGAAAAGAATTGAAATGTTTAAGATCATATAGAGGAGGAGAAATTATTTATGATGAATTCGCCAACTTTTGTAATGAGCATGGGATTACAAGACAATTTTCTACACCAAGAATACCACAAAAAAATGGGATTGCTGAAAGGAGGAATATATAAATTGTTGATTGTTCCAGAACATTGATGATTGAAAAAGGGATCACACAAACATTCTGGGGAGAATCTATAAGTACTGCTATCTATACACTGAACCGAGTTCAATTGAAGAAAGACACAAATAAGACACCTTATGAGCTATGGTATGGATACACACCAAATGTGAGTTACTTTAGCTTTTTTGGAAGTCAATGTTATATATTGAAAGATGATAGAAATGGGAAACTTGACTCTAAAAGTGATGAAGGAATATTTCTAGGATATTATACTAAAAGAAAAGCTTATAAATGTCTGAATAAATCTTCTAACAAAATAATTGAGAGTGCAAATGTTAAAGTGGATGAATTTGCTAAGAAAAATGATGAGGAAAGTAGAAAGGAACTTGAAGATTACAATAGATTTTTCTACATAGAAAAACTTGACATCTTGCCTGAGTGACAGAACAATGCAACTGAGAAATAGGCTGCACACACCAAGAATCAGGAAAATGATCATATTGTTGAACCAAGTGACGAAGATCAAAATTAAGATCAAAATGAAGAACAAAGATCTGAACCTATACTTGCTAAATATGTCAGAAGACACCATCCACAGGACCAGATCATTGGGGACAAAAGAGCAGGAATGAGAACAAGAAGTAAGTCACTTAACAATAGATGTTTGATTTGTGATTTTGAGCCTAAATCTATTGATGTTGCACTTGATAATCAAGAATGGGTTAGTGCAATGAATGAAGAGATTGAAAAAATTGAGAAGAATAAAACATGGACATTAGTACCTAGACCAAGCGACAAAAATGTCATTGGCACCAAATTGATTTTTAGAAACAAACTTAATGATAATGGAGAATTCACAAGGAACAAAGCAAGATTGGTATGCAAAGGGTACGCACAAGAAGAAGGTATTAACTATGGAGAAACCTTTGCACCCATTGCTATACTAGAAGGAGTAATAATTCTACTTACTTATGCTGCTTTTAAAGGATTCAAAGTATACCAAATGGATGTTACATCTGCATTTCTGAATGGAATACTAGAAGAGGAGGTATACATTGAACAACCTAAAGGGTTTGTTGATCCTAACAAGAG
This sequence comes from Thuja plicata, assembly GCA_018584345.1. Taxonomy (NCBI): domain Eukaryota; kingdom Viridiplantae; phylum Streptophyta; class Pinopsida; order Cupressales; family Cupressaceae; genus Thuja; species Thuja plicata. The sequence goes on from MU224791.1 coordinate 2,741,414, forward strand.
GAACATGGTTTGTAAACTACACAAAGCCTTGTATGGATTGAAACAAGCACCGAGAGCATGGTATGAAAGAATTCACTCTTATCTCATTAGTATTGGATTTGTTAGAACAAGTGACAACACTAATATGTATTTGAAAGCAGATACTGATGATAAGACTTTGATTGCTGAGATATTTGTTGATGATATCATATTTTGAGGTAATGATATGCTATGCAAGTCATTTGCTGATGAAATGAGCAAAGAATTTGAAATGTCAATGTTTGTAGAGATCAAAATTTTTCTTGGTCTAAAAATTCTACAACAGGATGAAGGCATCCACATCACACAATCAAAATACACCAAATAATTTTGAAGATATTCAAGATGGAGGAATACAAACCAGTTGGAACACCTATGGCAACCAGATGCAAATTGACAAAGGAAGACAAGACAACCAAGGTAAATCAGACCTTATACAGATCTATGATTGGTAAACTAATGTATGTTGTACACACTAGACTTGATATAGCACATGCAGTTGGAATAGTTGCAAGATTCTCTGCTAATCCTAAAGAATCACACATGACTACTATTAAAAGAATTTTGAGATATCTGAAGAATACTGAAGACTATGGTTTGTGGTACAATAAAGAAGGCAAATTTGAGCTACAATTCTATACTGATGTTGATTGGGATGGAAACATAGATGATAGAAAGAGCACTATAGGAGGAGCATTCTTTATGGGTGACAGACTTGTCACATGGATAAGTAAAAAGAAAGGATGCATATCTCAATCAACCGTAGAAGCAAAATATGTAGCCATTGCTGCAAATTGATCTAACATTGCATGGATCAAGCAATTACTGAAAGGTATGAATGAGGAAATTCTTGACCCAGTAATTATCTATTGTGATAATACAAGTGCTATAAACATTTCAAAGAACCCTGTAATGCATGCTAATAAAAATCACATATCTATTAAGTATCATTACTTGAGGGAACAAGTACAAGAGAAATAGGTAATACTGGAATATGTACAATCCAAAGAACAACTAGCAAACATATACATAAAACCATTGCCAAGAGATACATTTGAATACCCGAGGAATAGACTAGGGTTCGTCCCTTGTCTACTGGTCACTAAGCTGACTAGAAGGTTGCATCAGACTACACATTATTAGAAGATTAATCATGTTGATGCAAGCTGAGATATATAATGTAATGACATATTAGTACATTGAAGGTACTTATTTGAACCACATGCTAGATATATTGTTGGCTACTATAGAGCTTCATATTTTTTTTGGCATTGCTGTCAAAGGGAGAGAAATATTCAATGAAATATACATCAGGGAGAAGAAATGAAATATACATCAGGGAGAAGAGATTAAGATTCAATGCAGAGGATGATTCAATGAAATAACCATCCATCAAAGGGAGAGAATTGGAGAAAGTTAACACTACATATCGATCCAAAAAATGGAGAAGAGATTCTACAAGAAAGGGAGAGATAGAATCAGAAGACAAAATTGCTACACCTATCCATTGAAGGGAATGAAGAAAGGGAGAGCACACAAAAAAATAAAATCTATAGAGAGAGATGTATGGTAAACATTTTTTTTGTGTGACTAAACATTAATCTGAGCTAGAAGAACTTACCGAGATTCAGATATTTGAATTGGTTATAGAACTATAAGTTTGGTATGTTATGGCATGTTTTACACTGCATATTTCATAGTATGTTGCCATCAATGCCAAAGGGAGAGATTTATAAACTATAATTGATTGAATGTTTGAAGATGATAAGTTGATGGTCACCAAGATGCAAAAGTGAATGCAAGATATTAAATCAGTTAATGTATTGTATTTTCATTGATGTCAGCTTGATATGGTTTGATTGTTCATACACATAATATCATAGCCTTGAAGATCTGAAGAGACAAATTTTATGTTGTCGATAAAATATAAAAAGTTTGTATACACCAAGTGACAATGAACACCAAGCAGTTCATAATGTTTACCGAGAAAGTGTATACCGAGCAAGTGCTACCAAGCAAGTGTATACCGAGCACTGCAGTAACTAGAGTTAATGACCAAGCATAACTGAAGATGATGACCGAGCATAATTGGAGTTGAAGAATGATAAAATTTCTTAGCTGGCAAAGCTAAAATTTAGGATTGACTAATTTATTGCTTTATTTTCAATGATCAATTAAACTAAAGCATAGAAGGAGATTTAAAGCGTGTTTTATTCATAGTTAGCAAGGAGAGATTCATGGAATAAAACTAAAGGAGAGCTTTACGTGATAAAGAAATGCATGGCAAGTTTTACGGATCAAGAAGAGATCTATGACAAAAACAAGAAGATTGAGAGGCTAATCATGTCTATATAAAGAGACAAGGAATTCACTATCAAAGAGAGGAATGCTAAATGTATTTACTGTGAAGATAGAACTCTTCATGCAGATATGATCATATAGGTTAAAGAACAGAGCCAAGGAATTTTGAAGACACTGAGCAACAGAAGACAGAGCATTCACCGAGCATAACAAAGAATGAAAGCAAAGGAACTGAAGTGTATATTGATCAGAGAGGTATTATAGAACTAAAAATAGAGCTGAATATTTGCAAATCGAAGTTGTATTTTGAATAGATCATTTACTTTATCAGTTTAACCATTGATTCAAAAAATCTCTTAACTGAGTGGGACTTAACAGTCCTTATTGAATTGAGATAGTCAAGAGTATCAAAAGGTTTTCTTGTTGATAGCATAATGAGTGCTATGTTAAAAGACAAACTATTGGTTTAAATCCTCTAACAAGGTCTCACTTAATAGTGTGTATTGTAACCTTTAATAGGGTTGGCTCTTCACCAAGATCACTTCAGAAGAGTGAAATTATTTTGGGTTACCGGTCCCAGGTGTTTTTTCCCATATTGGGTTTCCATGTTAAAAATCTATGTGTAAAATATGTATATGTCTCATTTCATTGATATTTTTCTTTACACATTATTGAAACTGGATTGGTCGGTTAACACTAAGTTTATTTGCTGCTACTCGGTAAAGTCTAGAAAAGATAAACAATATATCTTACGAAGCAGTTTATATTTGTTAAAGTTATTTATGGCATACATCTTGATAAAATTTGGGACTATAAGATAACTGAAGATATTATATTTGAGAGATAAGTTTTTGGTTGAATTTTTAGAATAATTATTAAGGCCACTGATTCACCCCCCTCTTAGTTATTCTAACAAGAATAAGTTAGTTACAAGATCTATGCATGGGAAAATTCAAGGAAAAGATCTATGGTATAGATTAAGCGGAAAAAGTGATGGTTTTACTTCCAAGAAAAGTGTAAGGTTTGAGGTGATACTGAAGCGGTTCACTGAGTTTCAAATTCACTGAATTAGTTTAAAAATTTGTTCTAACGACTGAGAGTGATTGAAGGAAAGCCTAATCAAGGAGTTTAAGAGGCAAAAATAGATTCTATTTAAAGGATGAATTCAAATAACACAAGGGCTGGCAAGTTGAAGTGTTGAAGTGCTACCAAGTAAAGTAGTGAAGAGAAAAGAGGTGTAAATCTGAGTCTAAATTAGAGATTAATGAAGTGTTGATACCGCTAGTCAGAGAGTGCATAAGGGATCTGATCAAGCAAGAGGTAGTTTCATTTTTACATATCAATTTATACACTATTTCTTATTTGCATTTTTAACAGAGAAATCTCTTAACCAAGTGGACTTAACAATATTATTATAAAATCCTTAAGAAAGGTGACATTCTAAAAGAGTGTTCAAAGCCCTCTAACCATGCCATTCCTAGCAGGGTGAAGATCTTAATAGGTCTAAGATAAATTCCGTAACAGGATCACATATAACAATGTGCATTGTAATTTCTAACATGATTGGCTTTTAACTAAGCAAACTTCAGAAGAGTATATTAATTTGTGGGTGACAATTCCCATTGATGTTTTTCCCAAATTGGGTCTCCTTATTAAATATGGTATTATGTGTGTTGAATGATTTATGTGCATGATATTTACTATTTATGCAAGTTGTTGTTTGAGTTATTGAAGTTATTGGTGATTCACTTGTTGTTGTAGTTTTGTTCTACCGATTTGAATTAGAGTTAAGTTATAAAGGTTTAAAGTATCATAGTTTTCTAATTCACCCCCCTCTCAGTAAACCAACAATTGGTATCAGAGCTTAGTACTCTAAGAGATAATTTTAAAAGACTTGAGTTAAATATCCAAAGATGTATAAGAGGGAGGCACCAAAGTTGAATAAGGATAAATTCTCTACATGGAAAAATAGAATGAGGTTTCACTTATCTGGGATTGGAGAATATGTACTATACTATCTTGACAATGAGTATTCACCACCACCATTTGGGCCTATGACACTTGAAAAAATAAGAGAAAGAAAAGATCACACACAAGTTATGATTGAGATATCATCTACTCTCACCGACCTGGAGTTCAATGACCTTAAAGGATGTGATACAACAAATTAGATGTGGGATAAGATTTGATTGGTGCATGGTGGAGATCAACATGTTTAGAAGACAAAAGCTGAAAGATTAAGAGGAAAATTTGACTCTATGAGAATGAAAGAAGGTGAAAATATTACACAATGCAGTGCAAGACTGAAGGAAACTGTGAATGCTATCAGAGGTGTTGGAGGATAGATAAATGAATAAGATGTAATAAGAAAATCGTTGAGGACATTGTTACCTATGTATGCCATCCAAGTATTTGCAATACAAGAACTGAGATCCATTCCTTAGATGTTTGTTTCACTGGATGCTACTATTGGTAAGTTGATTGATTTTGAGCTTAATGATTTTGATAATAGTTTACGTGCCAATGCTAGGATTGAGTCTACATTTAAATCATGTTTGAAGATTGGAAGTTCTAGGGACTTTAGACCTAGTGATGGTTATGAAAGTAGTGCAAGTGAAATATTTTATTGTTGAAAGAGTGAGTTAGAAGAACTGTATGCTAAAGATGAAACAAATGAAATAGAGTTTGAAGCTTTACTAGCTAGAAGACTACAGAGAGGTAAAAGCAAGTACGGAGGTAAGATACCTTTGAAATGTTTTAAATGTAATAAGATTGGTCACATTGTTGCAAGATGCCCTAAAAATGACATGATGAGAAGAAACACAACCAAGATGATAAAAAAAGAGAAAACAGATTCATGAGATTCTGAGATTTCAAGAACAAAGGTAAGATGCCATGCCACATTGCTAATGAAGTACTAACCAATGATGATAAAGATGATGATGGTGGTGAAGAAGTTGTATATGTTTCTATCAAGGATAATTATTATGTAGAAAAGCAAGAAGAAAAGACCTAATATCACATGTAAGAAAGAATGATACCTAGATTATAGATAATGGTTGTTCACACCATATGACTAGTGACATACTTAAGTTCACTACTATGGAAGAACATGATGGAATATATGTTATATTCGGTAATGATGCCCCATATCCTACGAAAGGTAAAGGTTATATATTTTTGTTGAATAATACAAGATGTGGTGACGTCTATTGGGTTGAAGGACTAAAGTATAATCTATTGAGTGTGGCACAACTAAATAATACATGACACCAACTATAATTTTAGAATGGAAAGCTAAAAGTATTTGATCAGAAGGGAATTTTGATTTCCACTGGAGAACAATCTAAAGGTAACCTATTTTACCTGATACATCTACTAAGTTTTTATATGCTAAATTTGAGGATGAATGGTTATGGCACAAGAGATTATGTCATGTGAATTTTGACAATTTAATTAAAGTGAGAAAAAATAATAGAGTTAGAGGTCTACCAGGATTAGAGAAACCTAAGAATGTCATGTGTAAAGAATGTCAAGTTGGTAAGATGACAAAGTCAAGTTTTACAAGTAAATCTTACATTACACAAGGAATTTTGGACTTAGTGCACATTGACCTATGTGGACCAATGAGAACACAAAGCTACTATGGTGATAGATATTTCATTTAGTTTGTTGATGATTATTCTAGAATGATGTTTTTCATATTTTTAAAAGAAAAATATGAATCTTTCCAAATGTTTAAGTGGTATAAGGAAAGAGTTGAAAAGGAGACTAGAAGAAAACTGAAGTGTCTGAGATCTGACAGAGGAGGAGAGTTTACTTCTTATGAGTTTACACTCTTTTGCAATGAACATGGAATAAAGAGACAAATGTGTGCACTGAGGACACCACAATAGAATGGTATAGCTAAAAGGAGAAATAGATCCATTGAGGATTGTGCAAGAACACTGATGATTGAGAAGGGTATTTCTCAAACATATTGGAGAGAATAAATCAACACAACTTCTTATACACTTAACTAAGTACAACTAAAGAAAGGTACACACAAGACTCCATATGAGATTTGGTATGATCAGAAGCTGAATGTAAGTTATTTCAAAGTATTTGGAAGTAGATGCTACATTCTAAAAGATGCTAGAGATGGTAAGTTTGATTCTAAAGGAGATGAAGGAATATTATTAGGATATATTCTATAAAGAGAAAAGCCTACAAATGTTTGAACAAGTCTACTAACAAAATTATGAAATTTACAAATGTAAGAGTTGATGAATTTGCAGAGAAAAATGATGAGGACAACAAGAAGAAACCTGAGGACTACCAAATGTTTGTATATGTTCAACCTAATGTTCCTGATACCTTATCAAAATCACAAACCAAGGAGGAATCTAAACAGAGAGAACTACCATTGAATGATGTAAATGAAATTCCATCGACTACTGAGCCTATTTCAAGCCAAGTATGTGAGGATACACCACTCATTGAGAAAGATTATTGGAGATGAGAATGCTGGAATTACGAAAAGAAGCAAGGTAAGAGACAATACATGCTTAATTTCTAAATTAGAGCCAAGAAGAGTCAGGGATGCATTGGAGAATGAAGACTGGGTTAAAGCTATGAAAGAAGAGATAGATCATATTGAAAAGAATAACATGTGGACTTTAGTACCGAGACCTAAAGATAAAAATGTTATTGGTACAAAGTGGACTTTTAGAAAACAAAAATTGAATGAACATGGAAATGCAATTAGAAATAAAGAAAGACTAGTTTCCAAGGGGTACACACAAGAAGAAGGTATTGACTATGATGAAAATTTTGCACCTGTTGCTAGATTAGAAGGAGTTAGAATTCTACTAGCATGTGCAACTTACAAAGGATTCAAAGTTTATCAAATGGATGTCAAGTCTGCATTTCTTAATGGTATTCTTGAAGAAGAAGTTTATACAGAACAACCTGAAGGATTTGTTGAGGATACTAACAAAGACATGGTACACAATCTACACAAGGCACTATATGGTTTGAAACAAACACCCTAAGCTTGGTATGAAATTTTATATGAATATCTAATCAAGGTTGGATTTCAAAGAATAAGTGACAATAGTAATGTGTATCTGAAATGTGATAGTAATAATAAGATTTTGATTGCTGAGATATTTTTTGATGATATTATTTTTGGAGGTAATAACACATTATGCAGGTCTTTTGCTGAAGAGATGAGAAAAGAAATTTATATGTCCATGATAGGGGAGATACAATTATTTATTGGACTATATACTCAACAAGTCAAGGATGGGATCTACATCACACAATAAAAGTACATCAAGGAGATCCTAAAGTATTTTGGGATGGAAGACTCAAGACTGGTTGGAACACCAATGGTTACTGGTTGCAAGTTATCAAAATAAGATGAGTCAAAGGAAGTGAATGAGACACTCTACCAATTAATGATTGGTAAGTTACAATATGTTGTAAATAGAAGACCTGATATAGCTCATGTAGTTGGTATTGTTGCAAGATTGTATGCTGATCTAAAGGAATTACACTCGTCTACAGTTAAAAGAATATTTAGATATCTAGAAGGAATCAAAGACTTTGGCCTACTATACAAGAAAGGAGGAACTTTTGAGTTAAAGGTCTACATTTATGTTGATTGGGCCAAAAACATTGATCATAGAAAAAGTACAAGTGGAGGATATTTATTTTTAGGAGAAAGATTAGTGACATGACTGAGTAAGAAACATAGTTGTATATCACAGTCTACTGTCGAGGATGAATATGTTGTTGCAACTATGAATTGTGAAAACATTGTATGGTTCAAACAACTACCTAAAGGTATATAAGAAGAGGAGATTACCGATCCAATCACTATTTTATGTGATAATACTACTGCTATAAACATATCAAAGAATCTAGTGATGCATTCTAAGACCAAGCACATTTCTATCAATTATCATTACTTGAGAGAACAAGTTCAAGACAAGAATATGATGTTGGAGTATGTGAATTCAAAGGAGAAGTTAGCAGATATATTTACCAAGCCACTACCAAAGGATGATTTTGAGTATCTTAGAGGTAAATTAGGGGTCCTACCCCTATCCAACATTTACTAGAGCAAGATGCATGCTGCTTCAATTCTAGGATTCAATTGAATATCTATTTTATGAATTGATGCTAGTGTTCACACTTTAGAGGATGCCTGAAGTTGTGTAATGTAATTATGTATAATTGAGTTATTATTTCATGCAAGGTATGATCCAATGCCAGAACCAGTTTTTAGGAGTATGCACCTTTGGCATTGTTGTCAAAGAGGGAGAATAAATAATTGATGAATACAAAGATTGAGGGAGAATGATTGATTGAAAGAACATAAAGAGGGAGGATAAGAATACAGAGAAAAGAGAGACTAAGAAATGAACACAGAGGGAGAAAAAGATCAAACATCTTAGAGGGAGTAAAGATAGAACAAATATGTTAGAGTTTTCCATCATCAATTGACAATGTTTCCATCAATGCCAAAGAGGGATATTGTTACTCAAGTGATGGAGATGATGATGAAGACCAAGCTCAGAGGTATACAAGCTTGTAGAAAGGATTAAATCAGTTGTTATTTTGTCATTGATGTCAAGAAATTGATTTCTAGTTCATATTGAATTTCCATATCTTTTGGAGTTGATTAAATTGGGCAAGTTAATAAAGATAAAAAAATGATAAGTTCATATTGAGATAATCATTTTCTACTTTATCAAGTCGGTAAAGAAGATTGGGCAAGTCGGTAAGCTAAATAGTTAAGTTACTGAGCATAAAGAATTTTGTCAGTAAAGGGTTGTGTAAGTTAGTCAAGACATCGAGACATTGAGGCACCAAGTAGTGCATGTTAATTACCAAGTTGAGAGTTAGTTTCCGAGTAGAACATATGTTAGAAACAAGGACAAGAATGCATTTAATGGTGAGCCACAGTGATCTGGAAGATTCCAAGGATGAATAAGATGTTAGTTACAAGATCTACACATGGGAAAATTCAAGGAAAATATCTATGGTATAGATTAAGTGGAAAAAGTTATGGTTTTACTTCCAAGAAAAGTGCAAGTTCCAAGGTGATACTGAAGTAGTTCACTGTGTTTCAAATTTACTAAATCAATTCAAAAAGTTGATCTGACAACTGAGAGTGACTGAAAGGAAAACCTAATCAAGGAGATTAAGAGGCAAAAATAGTCTATTTAAAGGATGAATTTGAATAACACAAGGGCTGCCAAGTTGAAGTGTTGAGGTGCTACTGAGTAAAGTAGTGAAGAACAAAGAGGTGTAAATCTGAGTCTAAAGCAGAGATTGATGAAGTGTTGATGTCAGTAGTCAGAGAGTGCAAAAGGGATCTAATCAAGCAAGAGGTAGTTGCAGTTTTACAGATCAATTTATATGTTGTTGCTTATTTGCATTTCTAATAGAGAAATCTCTTAACCGAGTGGACTTAACAGTCGTGTTGTAAAATCCTTGATAAAGTTGACATTCTAAAAGAGTGTTCAAATCCCTCTAACCAGGCCATTCCTAACAGGGTGAATATCTTAATGGGTCTGAGGTAAATTCCCTAACAGGTTCACCTATAACAATGTGTATTATAATCTTTAAGAGGATTGGCTTTTAACCGAGCATACTTCAAAAGAGTATTTTCATTTGTGGGTGACGATTCCCACAAAGGTTTTTTCCAAATTGGGTTTCCTTGTTAAATCTGGTGTTATGTGTGTTGAATGGTTTATGTGCATGATATTTACTGCTTATGCCAGTTGTTGTTTGAGTTATTGAAGTTATTGGTGTTTTGGTTGCTACTGTAGTTTTGTTCTACTGAGTTGAATCAGAGTTAAGTTATAAAGGTTTAAAGTATCAAAGTTTTTTTATTCACCCCCCTCTCAGTGAACCAACATCTGATAAATGAACTGGGCAATGTGATATCTTCTTTTTAGGACTCTCAAGTCTTAGACTATACCAAGGGTTTTTCTTGACCCTGTTCTTTTCCCTCGGTGTCCTCTTTGAATGGGAATGTAAATATTTTTATAAAAAAATAAAAAAATAATAGAGGCTTCAACCAATTGCGTATAAAAAACACCTTTAAAACTCTCAAAAAAATGATTTTACTTAAAACAACATTTATTAATTTGCATTAAATCATTTTATATATTTTTTAATTCAAAAAATGTCTCTAACATATGAGGCTTAAGGGGCTTGGTCATCCATGCGACCGTATTTGATTGAACTATGTTTCAGTTGAACATGATCCAGTCGAACCATGTTTGGCTGAAAGTAATTATGTGTCATCCTATGTGGCAACCAAATTAGCAAAATTTGTAGAATTGCAGAACTTTTCCTTTCTGCAGCTGATTTCCCCATCAAAACTTAACTTTCATTGAAATCTAAAAATACCATTTTGTAGATCTCAGAGTCAATATTATGGCCATATAATTTTGATAGTGTTTTGATTACAAATAATATATTATAATTTTAAAATAATACAAGTAGGTATTTTAACATTTGGGAAAACATGTTGGTATTATGATGATTTTTAGTGCAGTCATAGGGAGTTACTTGTTTGGTTTTCATTGATGACAACTAAGTCAGAATAGTCATGTAATATAATTGGTGAAGTGAAGACACAATTGGTAAGAAGGTTTTGTGATTGATAATACAGGAAATTAGCTAGGTCCAGAAGATTGGTAGATGGTGATGACAACACTTTGGTAGTGATCTTGGTAAAAGTGGAATCATGAGAAGCGGTCACAAGTTCAACATCAACTTGTTTAGATTTTAGTGTGGTTCTGACTACAAATCATTTTGTTGATTGGTAAGAGAGTTTTTGATGCCACATACATTGAGGCAGGTAAGAACACTTGTGTTCTTGAGCATCAGTTGGTAGATCCTAGATCGGTGAGCAGTATAGTAAGTGCAATGATATTTGGTGATATAATGACGTAGAATAAAAGTTATGGAAGCTTTGAGTTGTTATTTTTAGGCTTGATGTAATTCTATGAGGATGATTTATGGTGATGCATTGAATAATTCATAACATGTTTGACTACCTTAGAGATATAACTTCCATATCTTATTTTGGACTGACACGATCATGGTAAAATATGTTTTACATCAAGATTTTTATTTTGGAGCATGGTGCTTACGTGGGAATGTGTTTGAATATTATTTTTTGGTGTGTATTATTTCGATGCAAGTTGTGTGTATAACTGGATCTGCTCATATTGAAATGGTTATTTTTGTTAGTGGTGCGATTATGGTTTTGATATTTCATTCAGTGCTATTTAGGATTGCGATCAGAGATCTAATAAAGAAAGAGTAGTGAGTAGTTACAGAGTGCAGAGAAAAAATTTGGATCTGATAGCCAAGCAGTACTTCATCTAGATCATTCATCTTACTGTTCCCTAATATTTTCAGCAAGAAATATCTCTTAACCGGGTGAAATCTAATTGGTTCTTAATGCAAATCCCTTAATCGGGTGGACTCATAGAAAGAGTTTTAAATCCTATAGTGAGGTAAATCATAACTGATATCTTTGTACTCATAATAGTGTACTAGTCACTCCTAATAGGGTGAACCCTCAGAAAGGGTATTTGTAGCTCCTTAAAGGCAAAACTTGTTACAAGTAGTGGTTGTCATTGCACCAAAAGATCAACTTGTTAATGACCGATACAACCACTAGACTTGTAGAAACCCCAGGAGGCTATTAAAACATGTCATGAATCCCACAAGGGACACTAGACCACTACCAACAATCTCCCTCCCAGTGTCACTCATTGTGGCTTGCATGATTAGAACCTGTGACCAAGCTCTAATACCACTTTTTAGAAGCTAGGGGTTGTTGTTGCACCAAAATATTGACCTGTTAATGCCCGATACAATCAATAGAATGATAAAATCCGTAGGAGGTTGTTAAACCATGTTGTGAATCCCATGAGGGATGCTAGACCACTGACAACAAAACTCATTTATTGTAGTAGTGGGTTTGTGGGTGTCATCCATGCCGTGGTTTGCTCCCTCTAACCAAGGGTTTCCATGACAAAAATATATGTGTCATGTGTGATGATTTTGTTGATGCTTGATATTGTTTTCTTCTATTTGCTTACATTAGTTATATGCTTTGTGGTTTGGAAATTAATATTTTTGTTATTCAGGTTGGTGTTTGAATTTGTTCATTACCTATTTGTACTGATTCACCCCCCCTTCAAACCTAAGAATTTTAACAATTGGTATTAGAGATTTGGTCCTCTTGGTGATAAGCCTAAAAAATTGAGGAGAATATCTACAAACATGGAGGGTTACAGGTATGAGATGCAACTTGAGATTGAAAACAATATAATCAATGAGCTACAGGAAAAATTGAAGAGGTTACTTTCCTAAAGGCGAGAACTTATTGAGAAGTTATGTGAAAGTTAGGATTACATTGATAAACTATCTAAAGGTAGTATGTATGAAGAATCTGAGGAAGCAATTACAAATCTAATGGATAAGAAAGAAGAAGTTGTGAATCAAAAAAGAGAGCTTGAAGTCAGTCTGTTAGGATGTGTGAAGACCTTGAAGGAAGAACAACAACTTAAGATGCAAGGAATACTGTAGAAGATGCCAAGAAAGTTTTTGAGGATGCATTAAAGGAAAAGAAGGAACAATTATTCAAGATATCTCAAGAGAATTCTATCATGCATGAGAACCTTCATGACACAATTGAGGAGAACCAACAAATTTTGAGTTAAAATGAAAGACTTAGAGTGGAGAATGAGAAATTGAAGAAGGAATTGTAAACTAAGAAAGAAGCAAATGAAAAGCTGAAATAATACAATGAGAGCTCACAAGAGATTGATGAACAACTAAAAAGACAAAGAAGAAATAAGGACACAACCAGTCTTGGTTACATAGAACAAGGAACATTTGAAATTGGTGAGTCATCTCAATCTGAAACCTAAGAAGCCACATAAAGATATGAAGGCAGGTTCAAGAAATTATGGTAAGAAACCTAAAAAACCTATCTGCTTTAATTGTGAAAAGCCTAGTCATAATATAAATGTGTGTAGGAGAAAAATGGTGAATAGACCTTACTCTTTTGATGGTTATTGCTATAATTGTCATAAGTACGATCATACCAATTATGAGTGTAGATCTAAACCTAGCAGTGGTAGCTTTGATGGATATTGTTTTACATGTAATAACTATGGACACAAAGTTGGAGATTGCAGGTCAAGAGTGTATGCACCTAGATCTCCTGACAAATTAGTGAACCTTGATAGAAGGTAAATAAAATTCAATGTTACATGCTCGATATGTGGTAACTATGGTCACCTTGCAGTAAATTGTAGAATGAGAACTCAGAGAGGAAATGTTGGACCTTGGAGGTCAGTTGGTATGGATTGTTTCCAATGCCATAGGGTTGGTCACCTTGCTAGAGATTGCAGATTCAAGAACTGATCTCCTAACTAGTTAGAGGATAAGAAAGGAAAGAAGATTGTAAATGTTAATGAAGTTAGATGTGAGATGGAGAAGACTTGGGTGAAGAAAGAAGAGAAATAGGAAGAGGTCAAGTCACCTGAAGGGAATTCACCATCCTCTGGTAGAGAGGGTTCTTCTTCAAACTAAGAATATTATTTTCTTAGGGGGAACACTTCTATAAAAATCATTTAGAAATCCCATAGATTCAAGAATGGTAAGATCTATATGCACATTATGATGTAAATTTTGATGTTTTTAGTTTTGCTAAAGACTTTGAGGTTGTTAGTGATTCTGTGTCGACCACATTGAGAGTTCATGGTGTATACATATTTGTTATCAAATATAACTATTGGATGAGTACCAAATGGTGGACATTCTTTAACTAGTGACATGAGACTATTCCTACCATTGAAGTGTGAAATGTCTATTTCTCAAACCATAAATAGAGGAAAAATGATTTCACTTTTCACAGTTACTTTCATTTGAGAATTAGAGAGCTATGTTGAGCTATATTGTGCAACAATCACTTTTGAGTTGAGATCTTTGAGAAGAATTGTTATTGAGTTTTCCTGAAGCCCTAATCGGTATATTACAAGTTATTAGTTTGGTCTGTTGTTAGATTTTTGTGCTAATTCAAGTGGAAAAGAATATCATTACTCCTATTCTGGTTAACATCACTGGGAAGCCTCGACCCATGTTCAAAATTCATCCAATAAAAATGATCAAGATTGATACAATAGGTGCCCTATTCACTATTCCTTTGAGAGTGATGTTGATCAAAGATGTACAGTACTATATCCATTGCAAAATCAAAGAGTATGATGATATGTGAACCAATGGTGTGTTTAAAGATGATCATAAAAATCTAGAAGCGAAGGGTTTAAAATATGTGGTGGAAATTCCCACTGAATTCTATCCTGGTTAGATTCTCTATGTATTAAGCAGAGCTCATGATCAGTTTATATGGCTGGAAAAACCACACAAAATTTCCAAGACAATGATTCACAGAGTTACAAGGTTTCAAGCACAAGGAGTAGAATGTACATTGAGAATAGTGGCAACACATTTGGTTACTAAGATAACCAAATCTAGACAAGATGGCAGAGAAATGACAATTAATCATATTGAAAATAAGGAAGTTCGCTTCACATCCATAGTGATAGGTTATAAAGTATACCAGTCAAGGTGTGTTAACAATCTACCTAGTGGTGCTAGCCATGCTGCTAATCAGATTGTCAAAGATGATTCCGTGTATGACCTATGTGAAATGATCAAGAGTTAGTTTATGGAAAATTATTGAGAGGATAAAGAAAGATAAGAAGTAGTCACTTAATTATGGTGCCCTAATAGTATGTATGTTTTTCTATGTCCAAAATTTATTCCCTGGTAGAGGTAAAGTTACATGGTCAAAGGACAAATTGGTAGTTGCTCATATAAGTGAATTCACAAAGGAATTGGGGAAAAATTTAACAATATTATGTGGGGATATTTCAAATATTTCCAAGAAAAGATGCATAAACATGAAAGGATACTAGCTAGTATAGTAGAAAAGTACAAAAATGACATTTTTCTAGTAGACACATATACATGTATTATGCAGTTAGTTGAACCTAGAAAATATTGGCTTGAACTTATGGGGTATGAAGTAGAGGGCGATTTAGTAAGTCTTCATGCAGATGAATTATTGTACAAACCTTTAGATAAATAAGCAAAGATATTTGACACATATGAAGAAGGCTTCGCTAAAATTTAAATGGAATTGAAGAAACTGGTCATTGAGAGGAAATAAAGGAGAATGTTATCTAATCTAGAAAAAAAGTTTGATAGTGATGAAGCAGGTACATCTTTCACTGTTGCAACTGAAACTGAAGACCCATTAGTAAACATTCCTTCTACTTATGCAAAGGTGAAGAGAAAATAGACAAAAATGATAGCAAAGGTAGATAAATCAAGAATGGAACTAGTAAGGAAGAAAGGGAAAAGTAATCCTAGTGTGAAGAAGATATACAAGAGGAAGAGAAAATCCATAGAGGAGAAGAGTGATCAGAAGGAAAATGTAGAGGATGAAGAAGTAAGGACATAGTTAGACAAGGAGGCCTCAGAACTGAAACAAAGTGGAAAGACAAAGAAGGCCCATACTATTGACAATGATGAAAAAGGTATTGTGTAAACCAATAGATTAGCTACAGTTGGTAGAAGATAAAACTTGGGTAGTGATGATGACAAGAAGAAGTTAGAGGATGCCATTGTGTGTCATTTTCACAAATTTTGCAAAATGCCTTTCGAGATTCATTCATGCATTCCTGATGAATTATATTAGTTGATAGATGCTAGATGGAGTACAACCTTGCAGTTAGATAGATAAATCATGGAGACAGCACCAATACAAGTGAAATAGAAGCTATGTTCTGAAGATGCCAAAATAATGATAGAAGCTTACAAGCAAAAATTTAGAATAAAGGGCAGGGCAACTAGGATTCTGATTGATGATGCACAAAATATACAAAATGAGAGTGTTGAGGCATGGAAGAAGATTTTACAAAGAAATAGGTAGAATTTAAAGCTAAGGAAGAAAATTCAACATCTGGTTAACCTATTCAAGTAGATGATACTATCTCAGTAGAACAATAAATTGGGGATGTTCTTGATGTCCCTAAACAAGTGCAAAACATTGAGGAACAAAATGTTGAGTTATCACAAACCGATGGGGCTGAGGTTGAGATAGAAGACATCACAGGTAAAGAGGACTCTCCCTCACCATATCCTATGGAGCATACATAAGAATTGGTTTTTGAGAAGGAAGATGAAAAATTTATAGAAATTTAGAAAGAGGACACTCAGAAAGAGGTTGAAGAAGAACTTAATGTAAAAAGGAAATTGAGGCTCGGTGAGTTTAGTGAGAAGAAGAGGCAAAAACCAGTGCCTTTTGTTGAAGAAGAAGAAGAATAAGAAGAGGAAGTAGAAGAGGAAGAAACACTTACCACACCAGTGGAAATAACCAAATTGAATCCTAAGGAACTGATGAAATACTCAGAACAATTGATGAAAAGGCTGAAAAGATGAGATGAGATCTAACAAGAAGAAGAAAAGAGTCTTAAAGAAAGCTAGAGACATTCTAGCTGAGTTAGTGCCTGAGGTAGAGTATAATGAAGAAGATTTTATGATTGATCAGATGGATACTCTGATCAAGGTAATTTTAGGTCAAGGCCCAATTTTGCAGACATCAGCTAATAAAACTTGCAGAAGAGAACTTGGAGAAGAAGATGATAGGTAAGTTGATGGAAAAGATTACTGCAGATCAGGAAAAATTGACTGATCGTGTGATGGAAGTCAAGTCTTCATTGAATGAGGTAGGTTATTTTTTTACTAAAGTATTACAACATTCTAATTTTTTCAAATATTTGGAGAAGAATAGAGTTGAAGGTCAAAAGGAGCCAAAGAGCTTAATTAGTAAGTTTGATCCTACTGTAAGCTCAACTACTATTTTTAGTGGTCAGGTGCAACACATTTCACATAAGATGAAATAGATACAACATGAGAAAGATCATTCACTATTGTTCCCTAATATTTGTAGCAAGTACAATCCCTTAACTGGGTGAACTCTAACAGGTTTTTCTTGTAAATCCCTTAACCAGGTGGACTCATAAAAAGAGTTTTAAATCCTCTAGCGAGGTAGATCATAATTGATCTCTTTGTACTCCTAAAAGTGTACTAGTCACTCCTAACAAGGTGAACCCTCAGAAAGGGTATTCTTTAGCCCCTAACATGGCAATCTCATTTACTGTAGTAGTGGACTTGTGGGTGTCATCCCCACTGTGGTTTTCTCCCTATAACCAAGGGTTTCCACGACAAAAATATATGTGCCATGTGTGATGAGTTTGTGGATGCTTGATATTGTTTTCTTCTATTTTCTTATATCGATTATATGCTTTGTGGTTTGGAAATTAATATTGTTGTTATTTAGGTTGGTGGTTGAATTTGTTCATTACCTGTTTGTACTAATTCACCCCCCTCTGAGTACCTAAGAATTCTAACAACATGTTGGTTTGAAAAAGAAAAAAGAATAGTAAATCATGTTAGAAAAATTTAAAACTTATATTTAACACTAGAGTAGAGATTCCTCTTCAAGATTTTCTTTTCAAAATGGTGTATATTTGATAAGGGAAATTAGGCGGGAGACAAAAACTATAAATTTTGGGTGACTCTGACTTTGAATAGTTATAACAGGAAAATATACATTAAAAAAAAATCTTTATTTTTTTTGCATTGACTATACATATAATCTAAAACATATTTTGAAATCAGAGGGAAACAAGATTATTTACATTTGTTTTTGGCGGGAACTAGACCCCCTGATTTTAAGCATTTTTCAGCAATTAAAAAATGGACTTTAAAAATTAAAAAACTAAATCAATTCTTGTTCATTTTTTTTTTAAAATAATAGGCATAAATGTCATCTAATTTTACACATTTCACCAATTTACTTCATCTTCAAATTCCAATTACAAATGCCACTTTTATATCGTTGAAGTTGAATAGTTTTGGTGTTATTACCTTTTCCTTTATAAAAGTCTAACACAGGTTTGTACTTTTACTTGGCACAAAAAAAAAGCAAAAAGAAAAATAAAATAAAAAGGAAAAAGACATAGAAGGGGTTAGTACTAAAAACAAGACTCTAAATCAACTAGTGAAAGAGATCTCAATTGAAAATATCCCATCCACTAATATAATGTCTGGAAAGTTATTGCAAGAGC
Source organism: Thuja plicata (assembly GCA_018584345.1). Taxonomy (NCBI): domain Eukaryota; kingdom Viridiplantae; phylum Streptophyta; class Pinopsida; order Cupressales; family Cupressaceae; genus Thuja; species Thuja plicata. The sequence continues at coordinate 2,759,959 of MU224791.1, forward strand.
ACAGATGATCACATAGGAAGAATAAAATCATCACCAAAGATGATACAGAATCCATGGTCTAACCTACTAGCACAACAATGAGAGAGAGAGAGAGAGAGAGTAGAAAATTGTCTTATGCCAGTCAACTCTTACCTTGGAAAGTTTTGCGCATGGAGCGGCTTTATTTTACGCATGGGATGACTTAAAAATGTTTTACGCACGAAGAAAATTTAGGAAGATCAGTCTTATGGAAACCATTATCTCCATATGGATCCATGTCTATGGATTAGTCTTTTGGAAATTTTGTAGGAATCCATGTCCAAGGAATAGTCTTGTGGAAATTTTGTATGAATCCATGTCTATGGATTAGCCTTAGAAATTTTGTATGAATTCATGTTCAAGGATTAGTATTTATGGAGTTCTCCGTGTGAATCCTCAAAGACAAGTAATCTATGGATCAAATAAACAAAAACTGCATGTAATGTACAAGGGAGTCTGTGTGTATTCCCCCTCCTTATGATGAGAACATAGGAGACATCATAAGGAAGAGAATCAAGGATACCTACTTCCAATCAACAAGAAGATATCCTTAAAAAAACAATGTATGCCACAAACTTAGCTAATAGCATTGAATCTTATGATCTAAGAAGATAGATAATTGTGAAAGGATATTTTTCTTATGGGAAGATACCATTGAAAAGAAGAGATCTTGTCTATAAGAATTCTACCTTCAAGAGGAGTTCTTGGAAAAAGATAGTAGCTTTGAGACAAAGAGAGGGAAGAGAACATGAATGTACATATTTAGCCCCATGTTACTAGTTGAAATAGGGATTCTTGATGAAGGATGACAAACTTTGAAATACATAGTAAGGGAAATTCTTTATAATGAACATAATTTTTCAAATAAAGAAGAGGTTGTGATCAAGGATGCACACCTCTTGCATAAGAGAGAATCCAAAATCAAAACAAATAATTATTTATAATAAAATAATGTCACATGATAAAAAATGCCACTATACTAAGGAAAGTAGATCTTTAGAGAAGAGAGAAAATAATATACAAGCAAGCTTGCCCCCTGTTGGTTCTTTTTCTTGTTGATCCTTTATACCCGTGAAACAAGTATAACCATCTATATGCCCAAACACTGACCAAGAAAGGTAAAAAACAACAATAGCAAGGTATTCAACCTTCTATACTTTTAGCTCCACAAACTTAGGCAAGTATACCCATCTTTCAAAGATCACTACAAGGTTCCAATTAAGAATATACACAGTGGATTCCTTACAAAACACTTGTTCTATGACTAACTAATTCAATACACAAAACATTCAAGATTTAACATAGTTTTTGTGAGTGATGGGAACCACACATCCTACTTTAAAAGAACAGTGCCCAATCCTAGAGTATGGAGTCACTTTAAATGCATAAAGCCCATAACAACAATACCTATCCCAATTCACTTGCAAACACTCTCTGGAAATGAATATGCCTTACATATCACTCCATACTCATATAGTAAGTATAATAATCAAATTTTTTAAGAACATCAAAGGTTTCATTGGAATTATTCTAAGAAGTTTAGTTCTCTCCTTGAAAGAAACCTTAAAACAACTTCACAATCTGCCTTACCAGGGATAACTTTAGTGGCGAATGTTTCATGTCAGTGATCTAAGATTTGCAAAATATAATGTGTATATTAGGTTGGCTGTGTCGTCCAAACTTTATAAATATTGGGTCGAATGTCGAGGCCCTTCACCCATTGGTTTATGTATTTTTATTCTTTTCTTTCACAATATCGCCAATCAATTCTAATTGTTGGACACTATAAATTGAAATTTTTTGCCTACAATTTCCAAAGCTTGTCGTAATTGACAACTATATTTTCCAATATGTTGTCAACATTTAAGGTTAGGGTACGGGTTACATGACACATGTATCTATTCCATAGACTTTCAATGAAACTTTATGTCTTTTAAAACTTTAGCCTGAAATATATTTGACACGTGTCTCTATTCCAGAGACTTTTGGGGGAATCTTTGTGTCCTTTAAAACCTTGGCCCAAAATAGAGTTCCTACCATTGATTTGGGATCATCCAACGGTTACAAAAAGTAGGGTTATTTCTTGTCTGTAGATACAAAATTAAATCATGATACATTATTAAAATAATAAAAATCATTTGAGCTTTCTAGGTATGTGTGCCTGTCACCGCAATTTTTTTCAATAATGAAAGAGTCACCAATATTTTATAAAATTTTCATATAATTGAAAAAATATCGCTAGTACAACTAATATTTTTCCTTTCAAATTAATTTTTTTTGCCAACAATATTAATTCCCCCCCCCCCAAAAAAATAATAATAATGTAGGATTCACCAGGATTTTACACCTTTTCCCAGGAGGGGGTTTCTTAAAGTTATCCATGTGCCTTATAGATGGATGAATTGAAAAGTCCTTAAGAGTCCAATTCAAATGAACACTAAATTTGTAAACAAAGACAATTATCATGAAGGTCAAGGAATTATAAATGAGCCTGTAATGTATTTCTATCAAAACATGTAGTACATTCAAAAGGAAACTAAAACACCTATTAAAGTCTTAATCTGATATCCAAAGTATACAACTGTTATGGCATAAAAATCCCATCCTTTCCAAAAGACCAAAAAAACCCCTTTATACCCCAAAAGGATGCCATAAGCTTTGGACCACCTTAGGGAAAAAACAAACCCTAATGCACAACCATTAAAGCTTGGGAAAAAATGCCACCCACCACCACATTGAAGAAGGATGACCCAAAAAAAATCTAGGGCATCAAAATATTTGCAATCTGGAAGAAGTGCAAGCCCATCATCATAAAACATCAATGTGAGGTGATCCATCCAAAAGATCTGATCACACAATGCAACATGGCCAAATTTATATTGATCAAAACAATAGGCCTCATCTATATACCACTCTACAACTTGGAACATAGTGTCATGGCCATTAATACCCCAGGAGAAAAATAAAATAAAACAACCCTTTCCAACAGTCACCTTGGCACGGGATAAACATCCAACGAATCTCATTTAAACCTTACTTCCACTTAAAAACCATTCATTGGATCAAATTTAAATCACCTGGGCACCCAAGAAAAAAGTAACCCTGAGCTCGGTCAACCATCTAACGACCACCACATGGCAGGCTCTGATTGGCCTTTAAAAGCTCTTGTTTAATACTTCATTGATGCTTACCCCACCAGATTTACTGCCGACGACCAAGACACCTGGCAAGATCTCATAATCTCACACTTATTATCTTTTGTACATTATTCTTCATGAGATTATGAAGACCATTGAATCTAGGCCCTTGTTAAGCCCTCTTTACTTCTCCTTCCTACCTTTTTAAACATGCGTCGCTCTGTCATGATCCCACACTATTTCTGTCTCTTGATCAATCTCTTCTCGGGATAGTGATGATGTGTCACTTGTCCTCTATCCTGACCACAGGCCCACAAAATACTTCATGTTGATCACCAAATTTTTTCCACTTAACCGCATACTCGACCCAACCACTTTCCAAAAGGCATGTGCCTTTTTGGCACTTTACCATTGCGCATTCAGGACTTAAAAACATTAATCCTTTCCCCAGCAGGAATGATGTGGGATAAATGCCCATGAGCCTTCCCTTTAATAAAATAGTGTCGACAAAGCAGTCGTGAACTCTAGCCATCTAACCTTCAGTCTACAGAGGCATGGAAGGTCATTGGCTTGAGTAAAACACCTTTTCCATATTTCTCTGATGATCTTCCTCCCGAAAAATAAGAACACACAACCCTCTGAATTCTAGATTCCACAACCAAACATGGATCTCTTTGCAAAACTTAAATACGGTACTATAAAAAATGAGAATACCAAAAAAAATGAGAGTACCAACACCCCAAAGTATGAAGACAAGATAAAATATATAATACACCCTCAATGATAGCTAGTTCATAATAGATATGCAATTCCAAGAAAAATAAACACATTATGCTAGAAAATACATCACATATAAAGAAAGAAAATCATCAAGGAAAGAAATTAAATGGCAAAGATGATTATTGAATGGTAGACATGTCGTTTGAGGCATGAAAAAGGATTGTTAAGAAAATATGTTAGTATCTTGCACAAAATAAAGAATATCATGCCAAAAAGAATGTACCATCATAAAATAATAGCAAATCCATAGAGATGAAAGGATGAATAAGAAGGATACCACCTTACGTATACTTAGTGGTCAACCCAAGTATACAAGATGTATACTTCCAAGTAAGGAATAAATATTAAAGAGGATAATAATCTCATTAAGGAGAAATATCCTAACAAAAAGTCCATACACGAGAGGAAATCATAGTATAAAAGAGATGAACACAAAGAGATAATGGATCCTGAAAAAAGGAGAAAAAGGAAAGAAATCCAATACGTGCCCTAAGTGATAGTTATTTAATAATATGTACCTTCAAGAAAGCATAATATTGCAACCCTATATGAAAATCCTGTTGGATGATACCTTTTTGGTTACTGATCATGCTATTGATATTCATGTTTTGTCATTGATGTTACAGTTGATTTGGTGAAGACTGGTTTCTGGATTGTAACTGTGATTTTGGACAGAGAAGGTCTCTGTGTTTTGGGTATATCTTTCTGGCGAAGATATTTAAGATGAAGCAAGATTAATTGTAGACAACCAACATATATTGGGATAATGGGTTGAGTTTGATTGTTGTTTGATGACTGGTGATGTCAGCTGTGATGTGTATTATGGAGAAGACCTTATTGGTGGCTGACTTTAGACATGTAGCATGTAAAATGAATTGTGAGCATGGATTATGGATCTTGAAGCATAATTGATGGATTGTAAATGATGTTTACTTGTTCTAGGTATCGTGTGTATCATAGCAAGGGGTTATATAATTATTTGTACATAGGAAAGCCTTAATTGGCCAACTTGATTAATTATTTGTATATTAGGAAAGCTTAGTTGGCTGACCTAATGAATTATTGTAAGAGGGTATATATGAATGATCTTTTATTTTGAAAATATGTGACAAATATTAAAAGGGAAGAGAAGTGAAAGCTGCAAATCTTGTTAGACAGTTCACTGGATCGTATATTTTCTATATACACTTTTTTAGATTGTGAATCCTTGAGGGTGGCTTTAACCTTCTTTGGGAAGTGAGCCTTGGTAGTGAGCCTACTATTTCTCTTGACTCCTAATAGGGTTTGTCTCCTAATAGGGACTATGTACTGTAATGTTGTAACAAGCTCCTAACAGGGCTAAATCTTTTAACATGGATACTATACTCCCAGTACATTATTTGTGGGTGTTAATTACTGTCGGTGTTTTACGTTTAACAAGGTTTCCTCAACAACAAATATTGTGTTATGGTGTTGGCATTTACTGTGTTATCATTTACATTTGTAGATTTGGTTTATAAAGTTTAAAGTTTAATAATCTATATCACAACTAATTCACCCCCCCTCTTAGTTGTCTTGTAAAATGTTATTCCTAACATTTGGTATCAGAGCTTGTGGTCCCAAGAGAGAAATTTTAACAACTTGAGGTGATCCTGAAGATGACTTACTACAGGAAGGATAGTCCAAAGTTTGATCCTGAAAACTTTGATAGTTGGCAGACAAGATGAGAACATTTGCTATGTCTAGGATTTGAATACTAGATGATAACAAAGAAGAATGAAAATATAGTGAATGAGGATGAGTTAGAGAAGGCTATTGAAGATGAAAATAAGCTATTTTTATGTAATATGGTTGCAAGGGAATCTTTGATTAGCGCACTTTCAGAAGGAGAATTCACTGAAGTAAAGGACTTGGATTTTGCACATGAGATCTGGTCAAGATTGGAAGCATTATATATTGGAGATCAATTTACAAAATAGGCAAAGATACAAAACTAGAAGACAAAGATGAAATCACTGAAGATGAGAAAATTAGGGCATATGGACAGATAATTACTAAAGTGGTTACTAGTATTAGAAACTATGGAGGTACTTACAGTGAGGAATAAGTGATTGCAAAGATACTTAGATCTTTGACACCTGCATATAGAACCAAAGTACAAGATATAGAGGAGATTATACCTTTGACACCAAAATTTACTAGAGAGATGTTGATTGGAAAGCTAAGTACATTTGAGGCCACATAATTGGGAGACACTTTACCTAAAGTTAAGTCAGCATTCAAGGCAACCGTGCATAAGAACAAAAAGACCTTGTCTAGAAATGCAAGCACCAACAGTAATGACCTAAGGGAAGAACTTGGAGCCAATGCTGATGAATGTGAATAGATACAGGAAGAAGAAGGAAATCTAGATGAAGTTGTGGAACTGAGAGCTAGAAGAGAAAAGAGAGGTAAGGGAAAGTTTGAAGGAAAATTACCTTTGAAATTTTTTTCATGTAACAAGATTGGTCATTTTGCATCTAGATGTCCTACAAGAGTTCCAAAACACAAACCTAAGTTTTTCAAGTCTAAGTATTCAAAATACAAGGAATGTTATTATGCTCGTGAGGGTATATCTGATGATGATGATGGTGACTATGATGAAATCACATTTATTGCTATTAACGATGATGAACCTATGCATGAAGAAAAAGCCTTAGTATCTCGAGTTGAAAATAAATCTAAATGGGTTATAGAGAGTGGTTGTTCACATCATATGACTGGAGATAAAAACAAATTTGTGAGTTTGAAAAGACATGATGGCGGTGTTGTTAGATTTGGTGACAATACTCCTAAGCTTATTATTGGAGTTGGATCTATTTCTTTGGATAGAAAGACTAACACTGATAATGTATTACTTGTTGATGGAATTAATCATAATCTATTGAGTATTGGATAATTAGTAGACAAGGTTTATCAATTGAAATTCATTGATGGGAAATTATCTATCAGAAGTAAAGCAGGAGACTTGATCGCATCTAGTACTAAATCCAGAGGTAATATATTTGAATTGAACACATCTAAAGCTTCTTGTTTTATTGCTAAAGTTGATGAAAGTTGGTTATGGCACAAAATATTTTGTCATGTTAATTTTGATAACATTGTGAAGGCAAGTATGATAAAAGCAGTAAGAGATCTACCTAAAATTGTGAAGCCATCTAAAACTATGTGTAGAGAGTGTTTTATGGGGAAGAAAACTAGAAGCACCTTCAAAATCAAAGCTTATTCAGCAAAAGGGAAGTTGGATCTGGTGCATACAGATGTGTGTGGTCCTACATGAACAAGATCATACTATGGTGAAAGGCACTTTATACTATTTGTTGATGACTTTTCTATAATGATGTGGGTTACATACTTAAGAGAATCTAAAGCATTTGACAAATTCAAGTTATTCAAAGAACAAGTTGAGAATGAATCTGGTTTGAAGATAAAGTTTTTGAGATCAAACAAAGGAGGAGAGTTTACATCAGAGCTATTTAATACATACTGTGAAGAGCATGGAATATAGACAAACATCATCCCCTAGAACTCAAAAATAGAATGGGATAGCAGAGTGAAGAAACAAAACTATATTAGATACTGTAAGGACTATGTTGCTGGAAGGAAATGTGTCACATGTTCACTGGAGAGAAGCAGTTGAATTATGGTTTGATCATACACCTACTGTAAAATATTATGGTTTGATCATACACCTACTGTAAAATATTTTAGAATATTTGGTAGTAAATGTTACAACAAGAGAGATGATGAGATAGGAAAGTTTGATGCTAGAAGTGATGAAGGAATCTTTCTTGGTTATTCCACTAAGAGTAAAGCATATAAATGTTTCAATATGAGACTGAGAAAGCTAATTGAAAGCGCCAATGTGAGGATAGATGAAAATTTTTAGATTTAGGAAAGGATGTATGATTGTGGTCAAATTATAGAATTGAAAGAGGTTATTGTTGAACCTGAAGAATATTTGATGATTGAAAATTAGATTGAAGATGAACAAACTGAAGCTACTAAGACACTAAAGACACCAAGGTATGTTAAGAAGAACCATCCTGAAGATCAAATTATTGGTGATGCAAGTAAAGGTATGATGACTAGATCTAGAGCTAGAGATGAGATCTTTTTGATTTATCAAGTTGAACCAAAGACTACTGATGAAGCAAGTAGAAATGAATCTTGTACTAAAGTTATGGAAGAAGAACTTGAACAGATAAATAAAAACAATACTTGGGAATTGGTTTCAAGACCTAAGAACAAAAATGTGATTGGTACTAAATGCGTTTTCAGAAATAAGATGGATGAGGAAGGAACAATGGTAAGAAACAAGGCAAGATTGGTATGTAAAGGTTATTCACAACAAGAAGGCATAGACTATGAAATTTTTTTTGCTCCTATTGCTAGATTGGAAGCTGTGAGATTATTTCTTTCTTATGTTGCACATAAAGACTTTAAGGTTTATCATATGGATGTGAATTCAACATTCTTGAATGGTGATCTAGAAGAAGAAGTTTACATTGAGCAACCTAATGGTTTTCCTTTGACAGATGATGAAAACATGGTTTGCAGACTGAAGAAGGCATTGCATGGATTGAAACAGGCACCAAGAGCATAGTATGCAAGACTGGACAAATATCTACTTTGTATTGGTTTCAGAAAAGGTAATGCAAACAATGATTTATATTTGAGAATTGATGAAGATGGAATCTTAATTGTAGAAGTTTTTTTTGATGATATCATTTTTGGAGGCAATGATAAGATGAGTAAGAAGTTTGCTAAATAAATGGAAAATGAATTCTAGATGTCAATGATTGGTGAGATGAAATTTTTTCTTGGTTTGAAAATTAATCAGACTAAGAATGGAATTTTTATATCTCAGACCAAGTATCTTAAGGAAATGTTGAAAAAGTTTGGAATGGAAGATTGTAAACCTATTGGGACACCTATGGCGACTGGAAACAAAATGAATAATAGTGATGAGACTCAAAGTGTTGTACATACTAATTACAAATCGATTATTGGAGGTCTATAATATCTAACTCACACCAGACTAGATATTACCAATGCAATTGTGATTGTGGCTAGATATCAGGCAGATCCTAAAGAGACACATTTTTCTACTGTAAAAAGAATTTTAAGATATTTGAAAGAGACAATAGAATATGGATTGTGGTATGAAAAATTAGAATATTTTACTTTGTAGGCTTATACTGATGCTTATTGAGTAGGTAATGTGGATGACAGGAAGAGTAAAAGTGGTGGTGCATTTTTCCTTGGAAAAAGATTGGTTTCTTGGTTGAGAAAGAAGTAGAACTGTATTGCTCAATCTACTATTGAGTCAGAGTATGTTGCTACTGTAATAAACTATACACAAGTTGTTTGGATGAAACAAATGCTGAAAGACATTGGAATAATTTTTAAAGAACCAGTGGTTATCTATTGTGATAATACTAGCACAGTGAATATGTCGAAGAATCCTATAATGCATTGAAAGACTAAACATATTTCTATTAAGTATAATTTCTTGAGGGAGAAGGTAACAGATAAAGAGATTAAAATGTAGTATATTAGCACAAAGGAACATATATCAGATATATGTACTAAACCATTGACAAAAGATGCTTTTAAATATCTCAGAGGCATTCTTGGGGTGGTGGCCCCTCCTAGTGGTAATTAAATGTTGCAGATATGCATCAGTCCAGTGGATCTCAGAGCTATATCATTTTCTGGACTTGATGTATGGATCTACTCCTCAGGGGGAGTGATCGCAGGAGAATACTATGGAGTACATTTAGGTGATCTTTCACCTGGTTGATGGATATGAAGATTTGAAAAATATACACCTTATAGAAGACTACAAATGAGTTATGGCACCCTTTTCCACTGCTACCAAAGGGGGAAAGGAATCTATGTAAAAATCCCTACTGTTTTGAAAAATTTGTGTTGAGGATATTGAGAAAGAGTAATTTTGGGTTTATGCATATGGATTTTCCCATATGTTGCCATCAATTCCAAAGGGGGAGATTGTTGGATGATATTAGTTTTGGTTACTGATCATGCTACTGATATTCATGTTTTGTCACTGATGTCAACATATATTTCTGTGGCGAGGAAAAACTAGTTACTTGACTAGAAGAAGTGTACAAACATTGTACAAATGATTCAAAATGATCTAAGTTAGATTTATGTAGAAGGATGTGTTTTGAACTTATTCCTAAGGTCTCTTGGATTTATGTTTCATATTGTGGATGTTACAATTGATTTGGTGAAGACTGGGTTCTAGACTGTAACTATGATTCTAGACAGAGCAGGTCTTTGTGTTTTGGGTATATCTTTCTGGAGAAGATATTTCAGATGAAGAAAGCTTACTGGTGGAAAAAAAACATATATTGGGATAATGGGTTGAGTTCAATTGTTGTTTGATCACTGGCGATGTTAGCTGTGACATGTATTCTGGAGAAGACCTTATTGGTGGCCGACTTCAGACATGTAGCGTGTAAAATAAATTATGAGCATGGATTATGGAGCTGGAAGCATAATTGAAGGATTGTAAATGATTTTTACTTGTTATAGGTACCGTGTGTATCAGAGAAAGGGGTTATATAATTATTTGTACATAGGAAAACCTTAATTGGCTAACCTAATTAATTATTTGTATATTAGGAAAGCTTAATTGGCTTACCTAATGAATTATTGTAAGAGGGTATATATGAATGATATTTTATTTTGAAAATATGTGACAAAGATTAAAAGTGAAGAGAAGTGAAAGCTACGAAGATTGTTAGACTGCTGAATGTAGAGCAGAGTTTATGAGAAGAGTACTTCATTATAACTGACCAAGAAAAGATAGTTTCTATCAGACAGTTCACTAGATTGTATATTTTCTATATACACTTGTTCGGGTTGTGAATACTTGAGGGTGGCTTTAACCTTCTTTGAGAAGTGTGCCTTGGAAATGAGCCTACTATTTCTCTTGAATCCTAATAGGGCTTGTCTCCTAAGAAGGACTATGTACTGTAATGTTGTAACAAGCTCCTAATAGGGATAAATCTTTTAACAGGGATACTATACTCTCAGTACATTAATTGTGGGTGTTAATTCCTAGCGATGTTTTACCTTTCATAGGGTTTCCTCGACAACAAATATTATGTTATGATGTTGGAATTTACTGTGTTATCATTTACATTTGCAGATTTGGTTTATAAAGTTTAAAGTTTAATAATCTATATCACAACTGATTCACCCCCCTCTCAGTTTTCTTGTGGACAGTTATTCCTAAAAAATCCTTGTGTATGACAATAAATTATTGTAAGAAGGTATATCATACTATAAAAGATGCAAGATCATAATGGATATTGGATGCATAAAAAGGAAAGAATAATGTGAAATACATTAATCTCCCTAAATGGTTTCTCATGTATAAAAGATATGTGTAACACCCCAAAATTGGCACCTAATAATCCAATCAATTTTGGTGCATTCCTTCAATTTTCTCATCATTGAAGTCCTATTATACTAGGCAAATTATCCTCCTAATTGACTTTAATTGACTGAGTCTCAAATGCATAAAACCCAAATTTGCATAAATCTGACATTATATTTAATTCCTAAATTATCAAGGTTTATTAGTTAAAAATCCCTATGATTAATTGATTTAATTCTAAAGTCCTAAGTTCTTTTAAATTAAATTAATTCCACCCCCTTTAGCTAATATACATAAAAGGAATTGAAGAGTTATTTAATTGATTGGATGAATTATCCTCAAAAGGGAATTCCATAATTCCATGTGAAAGGTCACTCATGTGGCAATAATCCATCCTTTTAATTAAATAATTCATGCCTTTTTGTCTCAAATGGAAATGTGGAGGCCACCGTTTCTTTTCAAGAAACTCTTCACCCTCTTTCGATGGTTTTCTATAAATTGGACCTCTTTTTCTTCATTGAGAAGGATGATTTTTGAGGGCATCAAACTTATAGTCAAATTTGCATTTAATTCTTTCATGCTTTTGAGTTTAAAATTGCATAATTAGGCTAGTTTCAATTGGAATTAAAGATATGTTGATTTCATTTATGATTCATTTACATGTCTAATATATCAATTCCATCTTTCAAGCTCTCTAGTTTAAAATGCAATTCCTTTTCTAGTTTAAATGCAATTTCCATTCTAGATTAAAAGCATTTGAATTCTAGATTAGGAGTATTTGCTTTCTTAGATTAATTGCAATTTTCTTCCATAGAGTTGTTGCAATCTCAATTCTAGACTAGTTGCAATTCACTTTAATAGATTAATTGCATCTCATTTCATAGATTAATTGCATTTCAATTCATAGAATAATGGCAATTTCATCTTTTCTCATGCTTTAGAAATCCTCTATGTTAGCAATGGTCAGTTTGTTGGCTCTCGTTCTAAGAGTAAATTTGACATCCATACCTAATTAGGAGGCAACAAGTCATTTCAATTGAATTTGCAGGATGAACAATTCATGTTTGTCTTTGTGAATTGAACAGTTGAGTAAAGACTATGCTGAGTTTGTGCCTGATTTAGAGGCCACAATTCAAGCACACACATTAAAATGCAATTTCGAGCTGCTTAGGAGTGTTAGATTTTGATTTTGATCACGAAAATGGATTTATAATCGTCCATTTAGCTAAGGGTGCGATTTTCATAGAAAACAGAGTACTTTGAAAAATTAGGTCAAAGACTATATAAGGCCCAGAGGGGTCATTTTCAAATCATTATTCACCTTTTGACTTTAGCGATGGTGAGGGCTCCAGCTGATATTGAGAGCATTCCTGTGCATTTAGACCATTTTGAGCACTCCCGATGATACAACTGACCACCGGAGTATGACGCACCTGTGAAGCATCATAACCTGATCTTGTATTTCAGATTTGTTTTTTATCAATTTATGTCATTTAGCATGTTTTAGGCTATTTTAAAATTGTCACACTCAATCTCACGTGAGGAAAAAATTTCCTCACACCGGCCTTAATTGCCTTTCACACGAGGAATCTAAATCCTCGCGTGGGTTAGGGGTTCCGCGCACGGGTCCCTCCCCAGCGCTTGCGCGAAGAGTGCGCTTGCACCGCGTGAGATTTCTAAAATCTCACACAAGAACACATCCCGCCTCGCGCGAGCCAGAAAGCTCATGCGGGAAAAGAGTTTTCTCGCATGGGAAGCTGGCCAAAGTTCAAAAAATGTCATTTTCTTGCATCGCAGAGTCAGCCATTTGCAATATCTCAAAACTGTGTGTAGGATATGTCTGTAGTTGCATTTTTTGTCTTTTGCTTTGAAAATCATCATGTCTAGGTACTGATCCAATATTGTCACATGCTTTGCAGGTCGACTTCCCAGACATCAATTTTTGATCCCATCATCCTGTTATGGGTGAGCTGTTGCACAGGTTGTCAGATGCTAACAGGGCCCACATTGACGGCTAGGATTGACTTACCTGCTTGATGCACTCGATATTCAGGTGAATCATGGATTACTTGGTGCCCTGGTTGAGTGTTTCCATTCGGAGACAAACACTTTTCACTTGCCTCAGGGAGAGATGACGATGACTCCAGAGGATGTATACCAGAATTTGAGAGTGCCTTTCCATGGAGTTCATGTAGAGTACAACACACAGCCTAGAGAGGGTACAATGGCTTTGAGAGCCATTTTTTAGGATGATTTGGTGATGGGTCGGGCCATCTCATGGGAGGAGTTGATACACTGCTATGGCAGAGATCATCCCCTAGCAGTTGTACTTGCACTATTTCTGAGTTTCCATTTGGTTCTTGATCGTGGTCAGCACAAATTAGAGTGTGGCTGGGGAGTTATGTTGCGGAAGATGTTGGCCGCACCTGCAGTTACTTTTGGATGGGGCAAGTGCATGCTCACTTAGATGTACCATGAGATGCATGAGATCATGTATAGAGGTGCCCGTACCATGGCGGCAGGAGTCATCGTACTATAGATCTAGGCCTAGGAGCACCTTCTCATATGTAGGCCGATATTCCATGATACACGATAGCCTTTAGAGCCGTATATTTATAGATATGTAGGTCCGATGACCCAGCCTGCACTGGGTAAGACTAAGCAGTGGAGAGCACAGATAGATGACATGGCCATAGTCATATGGTGACCTTGGGAAGCCACTAAGGTGTGGGATGATTCTCGCCATGAGTTATCATTTATGTTCTGTTCACATCCTTTGATCGCGCATACCATCACTATCATTGAGCGCTTCTTGCTTACGCGCGTATTGCGCCAGTTCAGGAGGCCACAAGATGTGTCTCTAGAGTATTGTACATACGCCTGATTTGTTAATGAGATGAAGAAGGGATGGCAGAGACTGCTTGATAGGAGGCGCATCATGATAGATGCCCTAGTACCACCAGCCAGGTGGGATTATATGGCCACGGTGAAAAATGCAGGTGTGACACCTACATACAAAGACCATCTATTAGCACATCCATTTTTGAGATTTACAGCTCCAGTTGGTCATATACCTCAGGTGGTATAGCCACCACCACAGCAACAGATTCCTCCACCAGGACAATAGCCACAACAACCACCTCTACAGCAGCAGGAGAGAGTTGTACAACCTAGGACAATTTAGACTGATATTCCTGTGAGACCCATGGGATGAGATGCAGGTGCTGGGCCCAGTGGCACCTAGGACAGAGCTGCTAAGCAGGGAGATGACACTATCATGGATGATGGTATTCTGACTGATCCTCCAGCAGGCGGATAGGTAGCACAGTTGCAGGAGGCTCTCTAGAGAGTCAGAGAGAGAGCCTGACAGACTCAGAGGGAGCATGATGAGCTCCATACACAGGTGATCATTTGAGATACGCAAATATCAAAGCGAGACTGGGAGATCTGGGAGTTGCGAGAGGCACTGGCTAGACCATAGTTGGAGATGAGATATGAGGCTACTTAGGCTTCTTACTATTATGTTGCATACACTATTGCAGTTCCTGAGGTGGTAGATCAGATTTAGCTATTTATAGAGTATGCTGGTGCATGGGTTGTTCCACCGGGACCACCTCCAGCGGGACCTCCTCCTCCTCAGCAGCAGGGTATGCCACCCCCTCCACCTCCTCTGGGTGGTTAGATCTTGATATTCAGTGTACCACCATTTTGACATATTGTGCTCGAGTAGCACCCTTGTACATTTTGACCAATCGATATATATATATATGAGCTCGATTTTTGGCATCATTGTACATGTTTATATATTTCTTTTAGATGTGTATGTTTTATGAGATGATTTCCTATACAATTAGATGTATGGATTTAGAGATGTATGCAATGGATGAATATGTAAATGTTTATGCACATGTTTTATTGATGTATGAAAATGCTATGATAGATGTTAGATGGATAAATGCTATGTATGATTTGATTTATGCTTATAATGGATGCACATGTTTATGG
>MU224791.1:2775380-2787568 GCA_018584345.1 Thuja plicata
TGCAAATGAATGTATGGAAATGCACTTTTTGGAAATGAATGTAATGCAATGGTACTAATCATCTCATGTAGGATATTTGCAATATACAACAGGTACTAACCAAAAGAACACGAACGAAGATCGAGAGTGAGGACTAGACACTTGTGCTGTCGAGAGGAAGCCATGATGAAAGATGAGGACCCTTGAAGAATGAGAAGACGAATGAAGAGAGACTCAAAACTACCATGATACAAGCCTAAAATGTGAATGCAAGCCTACAATGAAAATGCAAGCCTAAGCTAAATGCAATCCTAGGACTTGGTTGTTGGACTCATCGTATTTATCATCATCGAGTGATTTTGGATCATCAGAGTCAATACAATCCTTATTGGTGCCACTGCAACCATAAGAATATGAATATGACTTTCATTGGATAAAATGTAGGAAATGAACATAAGCACCGAGGCACAAAAGCCAAGGTGACCTGAACATTGTTTCCGATTTGATGTAGTAAAAGTTCACAAGTAAAAAAAAATAGCAATAACAGTGAAGGAGATAGTTTTGACCTCCCCTTGGCGTACAAATAAACAATATTGAGGGATGTGAGGATTTTCCACCTTAATGAAAAAGCTCTTATCACATACACCCTGTCTATTTGACATTTCCAGATCATCGAAACCACACCAACAAGCAGTAGACAAAGAAAATATTAGTGAAATTCATAAGAATAGACATCATACAAAGAAAGAGTCAATCATATCTCAGTATGTTTTGAGGCTTACGAATGTGTCTATGTTTAGGGTGTTGAAAAAAGTTGTTGTGCTTGTGAGTGCAATGTGTTTGATTGCTATCAAGAGATGTTTACATCACGAGATATCCGATGTGTTTTGAAAAACACATATGGCTCCAAAGAGAGTGTTGAGAAACACTGTTTGATTAAGGTGTTGAAAAACACCAGTTTGTGCCAGTAGAGAGTTGTCCTTTGACAAGATTAATGACTCAAGTGTAAATCAAAGAGTGATCAAAATGAGGAACCATGCCCCCAAGTAATGAATGGATCAAAGCCAAACAAACAAGATATCAAAATGATGGGAGAAATCTCAGCAATGTAGCGGTAGTAGGCAGACTCAGTGAGAACCACTAGTGACTGTCGCAAGAGATTCTCAAGCATAACAAGATCTAGGCATCAGCAGACAGACACAGTGAGAGCCATTGGTGACTGATGCAAAAGAGAGTCTCAAGAAGAGATGAAGTGCTATGAAGCATCGATAGGCAGACGCAGTGAGATCCACTGGTGACCGATGCAAGAGGAGAAAGACTCCAAAAGATAAGACAATGACCCCTAAAAAAGGAACATGCCCCTGAGTGTGACCAATTTCAATCCATGTGAGGTCAAGAAAAATCTTGAAGATGACTGAAAGCAACTGCATGAGCACACTAAAGCAGGAAAGCGAACTAAAGCGAGAAAGCAAACAGAAGCAGGAAAGAGAAAGAGCAACTACGAGAAAGCCAAGATATGCTATGACAGATAAAGCATTGCGAAACAAGAGGTGCCTGTTTACAAGGTTTTCACCATCTTGGAAGAAATTCTATTTTTGTTACCATGACACCTGTTTACCATGTTTTCATCAATGGCACATTTTTATCTTTTTCTCTTTTTTTTGTATTTTCATTTTTTCAAATTTTTTTTTGTTCTTTTGTTCTTTTTGATTTTTTTGTATTTTTTGATTTTTGATTTTTTTTTGGTATTATCAAGGTGCCTATTTACCAGGTTTTCACCAGGATAATAGATACATCAAAGCGCCTATTTTCCAGGTTTTACTAAGATGATCATTTTTTTAGGACATTTTTCAATTTTTAGGATTTTTTCAGGATAAAGTATGTACATGAGCATGAAAAAGATATCTCAACTGTAGAATTTATTCAGGTGAAGAGCATTGATAGGCTCTTTGAGTTGTTCACATTCTGTAGTGGAGAGCTGATAGGCACCAGACCCAAATACTGCAGTAATAATATAAGGACCAAGCCAGTTTGGCTCAAACTTTCCCTTCTGAGTTTGCTATTGCTGATTTTTAGGGTTCTCTCTCAGAATGAGATCACCCATTTGGAAGTCTCTTGGTCTAACTTTCTTGTTATAGCTCTTTGATATCCTCTTTTGATATGCTCTGAGATGGTTGAATTCCACCTTCCGATGTTCATCTAGTAATTCCAGCTCTTGTAGCCGAGATATTCTAATGTCATCATCAGTAATGAGGCCTTTTAGAGAGACTCACAAGGTAGGAATCTCAACCTCAATAGGAAGTACTGCATCTGCACCATAGACTAAAGCAAAGGGAATGGCCCCTGTTGGAGTTCTTATACTAGTGTGATAGGCCCATAAAGTTGGATTGATCTGGAGGTGCCAATCCTATCCAGATTTGTGTACCGTATGGTGCAGGATTTTGAGAATTGTTTTGTTGGAAGCTTCAGCTTTCCCATTACCTTGGGGGTAATAAATAGAAGACCAATGTTGAATGATCTTGAACTTAGTGTACAAATTTTTCAGATCTTTGTTCTTGAACTATCCTCCATTATCAGTGATAATAGAGGAAGGTACACCATATCTACAAATAATGTAGTTTAGTATGACCATAGCTACAGATTTTCCATCAGCTACACTGAGAGGTACTGCCTCAACCCATTTAGTAAAATAATCTATAGTAGTTATGATGTACTTATGTCCTCTCGAGGAAGATAGATATATCTGACCCTTTAAGTTGAAATCCCACTATTGAAATGACCAGAAAGTGATAAAGGGAATAAGCTCCGTGGCTGGAGCATGAATCAAATTACCATGGAGTTGACATTGCTTGCAAGACTTGGAAAACTATGTAGCTTCCTTCTCCATATCGGTCCAATAATAACCAGCTCTAATAAGTTTATGAGCCAGTGTTAGACCATTCAAGTGAGAACCATATATGCCTTCATGTACCTCTTCTAATGTGCATTTGGACTCATCAGGTTCTAGACACCTAAGAAGGGTACCGTCTGGACCTCGTCTATACAAGTCATTTTCTATGATGATGTACCATGAAGCACTATGGATAAGGTGACATTTTTCATTTCTAGTATATGTGTCAGGAATAATTTGGTCATGGAGATAAGAATAGATGTGGTGGTAGCGAGATGAATCATGTCCAATGACTGAACATATCATCCGGGAGTCAGGGGAGTCATAGGCATGGTAGCACAATGTCTCCACAAGGAACTTGTGTCTGAAATCATTCTTTGACATTTGTAACATAGAAGCTAGAGTGGCCATAGCATCAACCGCTTTATTATCCGCCTTGGGAATTTGCTGAAAAGTGACATGTGCAAAGTATTTCTTAAGACTGTCAACCATCTTTTTATAGGGTACTAGCTTTTCATCTTTCATCTGATAGATGTCGTTCACTTGATTGATAACCAGTTGTGAGTCTCCAAAGACTCTTAGTTCATTCACTCACCATTCAATAGCAATTTTTAGCCCATTGATCACAGCTTCATATTCAGCAGTGTTATTGGTACAAGGAAACATCATTTTGTATGCTTTTGGTAAGGAATACCATTGAGGCATGATAAACAGAATTCCAACTCCTGATCCCTATTGGGTGAATGAACCATCAAAGAACATTGTCCATGTCTGATGTGTGAGAAGCATAATGGACTCATCTGGGAATTCCATCTTTAATGGTTGATGATCTGTAATGGGTGCTTCTACCAACTGATCTGCAATCACCTGCCCTTTGATGGATTTCCTCTCAACATATTAAATATCAAACTCACTAAGGAGCATGACCCATTTAGCTAGTCTACCTGTGAGGGTAGCTTTACTGAGTAAGTATTTCAATGGATCAATTTTTTTTGTTAACCTTGTAGTGTGAGCCAACATGTAGTGTCGTAACTTCTGGGAAGCGAACACCACTGCTAGGCAAGCCTTCTCAATTACAGAATAATTCATTTTGTAAGAGACCAATGTTCTGCTGATATAGTAAATGGCTCTTTCTTTATGATTTTGATCTTCTTGGGCCAAGAGATCACCCAAGGATATTTTTGTTGCTGAGATATATAAGATCAAAGGCTTCTCCTGAATGGGAGGCATGAATATGGGTGGATTTGATAGATATTGCTTGATCTATTGAAAGCCTTGTTCACATTCTTTGTTCCAGTCATAAGTCACACCTTTATGCAAAGTTTTTCTGAATGGTTGTGACTTGTCGGCTAGTTGCGATATGAAATGCCTGATAGATTGGAGCCGACCTTGGAAACCTCTTATTTGTTTGATGTTACAAGGTGGAGGCATTTCCATTATAGCTTGTACCTTTGTTGGATCCACCTTGATTCCTTTAGCAGAGATGATATAGCCCAATAATTTTCCTGAAGTAACCCCAAATACACATTTCTTAGGGTTAAGATGCAACCTAAATTTTTCCATATGATCTAGTATGGGACCTAGATCAGTGAGATGTGTTTTTTGATCCATACTTTTAGCAAGTGTGTCATCCACGTAGTCCTCCATTGTCCTACGCATCATGTCATGAAATATTGTAGTGACCACTCTTTGATAAGTAGCTCCAACATTTTTTAGACCAAAGGGCATAACATTCCAATAGAATGTACCCCATGCACAAGTAAAAGCAGTCTTCTCTTGGCCCTCTAGCACAATTTTAATTTGATTATAGCCAGAGAAACAGTCCATTAGCGAATACATCTCATATCCTGCTATCATGTCCATGATCATGTCAATATTGGGAAGCAGAAAATCATCTTTGGGACATGCCAAATTTAAATCTCTAAAGTCAGTGTAGACCCTGATAGATTTGTCATGTTTAGTCACTGGGACTATATTAGATATCCACTCTGCATAATCAATCACTCGGATGAACCCAGCTTTGAGAAGTTTTTCCAATTTTTCCTTGATCAATAAAGCCACATGTGGATGCGTCTTTCTAAGTTTTTGTTTAACTGGTTTCACACCTGGAGCTATTGATAAGTGATGCATAATGAGATCAAGATCCACACCCGGCATGTCAGAATAAGTCTATGCAAAATTTATCTTTTTCTCTTGGAATAATTATGTAAATTCCTTAAGTTTCTCTGTAGATAATGACTTGGCCACATGAATGATGTGTGGATGTTATGGTGTTCCCAGTTTTATCGGCTGAGTTGGCTCAATCAACACTAATGAACGTTCCTAGAAGTGACTCAGAAGAACATCAAGTATCTCATCCTTAGGTGCCTCAAAGAGGTTTTCACCTTCGAATACATCTTTTCTTTTTACTTTTTTTTGGCTCTGATACTGGCACAATGTGGTTTTCACCATCAGAGCGCTTATTTTTTCTTCTTTTAATTTTTTGACTAAGATAATTGATGTCAACCTCGGTCATGTTGACACTTTATTCACTAGTGGAGGATGTCATGGGTTCCACAGCATGAAGGTAGCATGCTAGGGTGTAATCATTCTAGAATGTAACTACTTCACTGGATGAAGAAGGGGAATTCCAGTCTATTAATTTAGGATGTTGGAGGGAAAGAGATGTGACAGGTTCAAGTGCGTTCATAGTATTGTCATCAAAAGTGTTAACTAGCAAGCTAAGAGCTAAACCGATCTCATCCAAAGGTGTGTTTGAATCCTTTTGATCCCTAACGACTGAAGTAGAAGATATGTTAACACCTATAGACTCAGACTCGTTAGGCCTTTCACTAGACCCCTCACTTACATCGAGAAGTTTTTCATAAGATCCTTCTGACAAACTATCAAACTCATACTCATGAGAGTCTGTATCTAAACTCTAACTTGGGTGCTTGCACCATGAAGGTTTAGGAGTTCCTACAATACCAACTATTCTTGGAATTCTGGTGGTACATATCTTTCACCTTGGAAGTTAGGATCTTGCAAGTCTTTTCATTGTTCATAGGTTAGTGCATGAAGGGGAGTGGTTTTATCAGAATCACTGTCACTCTCTGCTGTACTAACATGCGGTACACATTTATTTGGCTCAGTGAAGAATGTTTCCAGGTCTTGAGGAATGGGATAAGGAAAACAATCCTCATCCGAGCTATCTTCTATGGTGTCAACTGCAGCTGTACCTTCTGGTTTTGGTACAGGTTCTACTTCTGGCACAAATTTATTGATCCCTAGATGAAATAGGATCTTTTTGAAACCTAAACCAGTGGTGTCTTTTGTCTTTTGACCTATAGCTTGAATAGGTTCCAGTAACCCATTTCCATTCACCCCTATTGGGCCACTCCCTTTGTACCCAAAATGTTTCATAATCTTAAGACCTTCATTGTTGGGGTTTAGTTCTCGAGTTGGGGTAGTCTGTTCAGCTATGTTATTTCCTTTAAAAAGCCAAGCATTAATAGCTCTGTCCTCATCTTCATCTTCTAATTATGTAGAGGATCGTACAAAGATACCATCATAAACTACCTCAGGAGTAGTAGAAGATCATTTTTTCTCAGAAGGTCTGCCATAAGAGCGAGGAGACAGGGGTAGAGCTGCTAATGACAGCACAGGTTCTATTTGATATCCTCCCATGCCTATGTCTATAATCTTGAGGGTTTGTTCCATATCTCTGAGCTTGGCATCACAGAGTTCTGAGTATTCTCTATTAGTTGGAACAAGACTATCAGCTGATTGAGTGAGGGCACTACAAGAAGAGCCCATACTAGCAGGAACTGTCACCTCTGCACCTTGAAAAGAAAACTTGATACACTGATGGTATGTGGAAGGAACCACTTGCATCTCATGGATCCACGGTCTCCCTAGTAAGATATTATATGCAAGAGGAAGATCTAGCACCTAACATGTGACGTCTCTTTCAACTGGACCAACCCAAATGGGTAGCACAACTAGACCTTTAGATTTTCTCTCTTCTTCATCATAGGCCTTAATGGTAATTCTTTTGTGAGAGTCTATGCAGTCCTCGCCATACCATAGCTAAGCAAGAAAATGAGTGGAGAAAATATTAAGACCAGTACCATTGTCAATGAGGACGCAACGAACAAGCTGCTTGCCTATCATGACTTCTATGTGCAAAGGAGCATTGTGCGGGTGACTAATGGAGTGAACATCTTCTTCAGAGAAGGACAAATAATGTGGTGAAGTCAGGTGACCCACCATGGATTGAAACTGATCTAAATTGATATCCTTGGGGACATTAGCTTCTGTGAGAGCCTTGTCTAGAATCTGCCTATGAGGAGGCAAGATTTTCAATAGCTCAAAAAATAGTTATCTAAGCATTGGTCCTTTGAAGCTGGTCAAGAATGATATAACCAGCAGTAGGAGGCATAGGGACCACCTTTGTGGTCTTGTTGGTAGAGCCAAAAATAGTCTTATCTGTAGTTTGTTTTGGCACGAACGCAGTAGCAGAAGGGTTAGGACCCTTGATAGTATTTTAGCTTGAGATCTAGTAACAACGTTTGCAAAATCTTGAGATGTTTTAGATTCTGATAATCGAGACCCAAGGCCTCTCAAGACAAATAGGGTTCTGGGTTTAGAAGTACTCCCACTTCCCTTGCTAGTAAACATATTACAATATTCCACTTCCATTGGTTCAATCATATTGATAACATTATCGTAAGTGGTATGTGCGTAATTAACTTTGGCATTATTATTCTGAGCGTTGGAGGATTCACCTTTCTCGTGATGAGGAAAGGGATCTTTAAAATCTTGATGATCCAAATTCTTATTATGATTTTCCACAATGATAACCTTGTTGTCAATCAAATCTTGGACTTTATGACATAATTGGAGACATGTAGCAGTCTTATGACCTTTGTTTTGATGGTAGTCACAGTAAGCATTCTCATTCCACCAATGAGGTCATGGTTGCAGATCGTATAGACGTTTCTCCAAAGGAGAAAGAATCTAATTTTGTACCAAAGTTTTGAAAACCACATCAAGCGGTTCTCCCAAAAAGGTAAATTCATGCTTGGGTTGCGCTGCCCAAGGTTTGTTGCCAGAAAATTTAGAAGGCTGTTGAGTATTGGTTGCAGCCTTTTAAACAACTTTGGTTGCTTGTATACCGGAGGTGAGATTGAAGACTGGTTTCAAAGAATTTTAAGTCACGTTATTGACCACCCCATCATTCACAACATCCCTATTTTTGTTGGAAAATTTCCCTTTGTCTTTGTTGGAAGATGAGGAGTTTTGTTTGTTATCTTTATTCAAGGTCAATTCACATTTTTAAACCATGAATGCTTCTATTCTCACAACTTGTTTTATCATACTATCAAAGTTAAGGGGACCTTGAAGTTGGACTTGATACCCAAAATTAGGGGTGAGATTATCCAAGAATATATCGAGTTTCTTAGACTCGGGTATTTTGCGAGGGTACTTTGTGCAAAGTTGTCTCCATCTTTGGAGAAACATCAAGAATGGTTCCCCTTGCCTTTGCTTAAGGTTGCAAAGGTCCCTTATGTTGACAAGATGTTGAATATTGTGAGAATAATGTTGCATAAAGAGATTGGCAATCTCGTCAAAAGTCTTGATACCAGTGGGTAGTCATGAGAACCACTCCATAGCAGGACCACCCAAACTTCATGGAAAAAGATGCATCAAATATGTTTGATCATGTATAAAATCCATCAATAAGGCACCAAATTCTCTTAAATGATCCCGAGGATTAGTGGTACCTAGTAACTTGTCATATTTGGGGAGTTCTACACCTTTGGGAAAAGGTGGCATAACAATACTCTTATCAAACGGAAAAGGACATATACTTTCCATTGTAAACTGTTGCATTGGTTTGTCCTTATCTTTCATAAGTTGGTTGATTTGACCTTGCATGTCTTGAATTATCTTATGCAACTTGGAGGTCTCACTTTCCTCTTCCTTAGCGACAAGCGTTTCCACTTGGAAGTTTGCGGGTAACTTGACCCCTTATTTTGCCAAATCTAGGAAGTATTTTTCTTTGTCTTCCGCGAGGAGTATCTCCATCATTTTGATGAGAGATTTATTAGACTTCACTGTGTCTATGTAATTTTGAGTTATTGGCTCATCATCATTGCCAAGGATTTCATAAATAATATAAGTCTAATCTTGACCTTGGTGGTGTTCTTCTTCTTGATGGCCTTGTTCATGTTGGGATTGGTCATGACCTTGTGTGTAATCAAAAGGAGATGTCATCTTGTCAATGCAAGATTATTCTGTGTGCACTCCTTCAGTATGAGTATCGCATGGAGGAATCATAGCCAATGTGCTCTTTGTCAAATCAAAAGGATTGACATGTGAAAAAGGATCAATAAGGCAACAAGGATCGTTAATAGGATCAACCCAAATGGGTGATTTTTTGAAGCCTAATTGATCTAAAAGGAATGGATTATGCTAATCTTGAAACAACGGATTAGAAAAAAAATGAAGCATTGGTTTCTGATTAGGACTTGGATCTATACTGAATGGGGAAGAGGAACGTGAAGATCCCTCTTGATTATCAACTTGAATAATGGGTTCAGAATGACCTTTTCCTTGATTGCAAGGTTTACTTCTACCTACTCTAGAACCGCGCATGGGAAAAATATTACCGCTCCTAGTTGTAACAGGCATAGACGAAGCCGATACAAGAGTAAACTTAAGATCTGACTCAGAAATCTATCTCTAGAGGTATCAAAAAAGAGGTAATAGGCTAGAATAGCCAAGCTGTGAGATACACTTGGCACGAGTCGTCGAGAGTATGGCTAGAACAGCTGAGATATGACGATCGTGTCGCAAGGTACGAAAACACAAAAAAGATATGACAGAGACAAAGAGACAAGACAAGTTTGAGTAAAGATCAATCAGTTCGCAACTCAAAGCAACTAGTTTTAGACTGTAGACAATGAGGAAATAAGCAATCAGACCCTAGACAAAAGACAGATCAGGCAGAAAGTTCACCAGTTAACAGGAAAAAGTTCGCTATTTTGGATGCTAGGCTACAGATCCGCATAAGGAAATGCCTCACTGCATGAGAAATTACCAAACTTCACGTGAGAAAATGCCAGCTCGTGTGAGAAAATGCCAGGTTTCTGAAAGTTCATGTGAGAAAAGACCAGATTTCGGTAAACAGACTCAGTTTTCAAGGTAAAAACTAGATTTTGAGACACAGCAGGAACTGTTCTCTGAAAAAATTTTCAGGTTCGGGATAGTTTTATGATGATACAAATCATAAATCTCTGTTTCAAGGTGACAAGCACTTGTTTACAGACATGACGTTTCAATCAAGTAGTGGTGACACAAGTAGTAGTCAAAAACAATTCTGCCAAGGACAAAGCAACTTGGTAGAATAATGGGAGTCTTGGTTTGATGATGATTCAGACAGTTTAAGACTCAAGAACAAACACTCAATTATCCCTACAAAGAAAATTGGTTGAGAAGACAAAATCTGTGCCCCACTGTCTTATGTGTATGCGTGCACCTCACATAGTAGTGTCACCCTCAAAAGAGCACCCATGTTTTTGGTGTTTCCAAGGAATAAGTATATATGTTTGAAGGTTACCCTTAAACATGGGCCAGTTTCATATACCACTTCAAACATTCAGGTGCATACCTATGTCGAGAATCTAGGGGAGAGATTCTTCCCTCTCCCTACACATAGATTATGTCTCCTTTTAGAGGTGAATTGGGTAGGCATCTAACTAAAAGAGTGTTTAATAGGATTCCATTCACAATAACCTCTGGTGCCTCTGATACAGAGCTGGGGCCTCATAGTCACACCAACACTTGTAAGTCACACACCCTTGCAAGCAAGGCTGCGAGCGGCACCGCTTAGTATGATAGTCAAAATCAATGAGAAAGAAGTTACCATGGCTTTGGAGTCTTTAGACTACAATAAAGTAGACTTTATTAGAGTGAGGTGGAATCACCAGCGAAAGGTGTGTACTCACTTGGGTCATTCTCGAAGGTTCAACTTCTGGCAGGCCCTCTAAAGGTGACACAACTTGGTTTGGATCCAAGGGTTTGATTTTATGATTCTCTCAATGAGAGAAGAGCATACTTCTCTACCTTTTCACCTCACCCAAACACATCAAGCATATTCATCATTGAGATAGTTTCACTCAACCAAATCCACAAGTCTTTGGGTTTCTGATTCTCTCAAAGAGAGAAGAGCATAATCCCCTAACAAGTAGAATTTCTAAAGATTCGCTATCTTGCTTTTCTTCCCCAAGTATCCATCATGCTAGCAACATCTGGGTCTCAGTGTCATCCATGGGAATCACTTCCATGTAATGAAGAGCCTATTCCCCTACTTTGCTATCGAGATCCGTATGAAATTTTAACAAAGCCCTATTTAGACTATGTGAATGAAAAATAGTAAACAAACTTGACATTTTAATTATGCCTTTGACAATCATCCTGCAAGTAAACTGTTAGAAATTTTTGATCTTTGACATGCGATTCTACAAACCACTGTTATGCTGCAGAAGAAATCAGAAACAAAAAAATCATAGCAGAAAATAGATGTCAGAAAATAAAAATAGCAGATTACAGATTCTAAATTTTAAGTGTCTGTCTGCTAAAGTTCGTGCGAGAAAGTACTTTGCTGTGTGCGAGAAAGTGCTTCGAAGTGTGTGAGCTTTCTATTTCTTCACGTGATAGAGTGCTACAAAGAGCAAAACTTTGCGTGGATCGACGCAAAAATTTGCGTGATACTCCATACCAATGCAGTACGGACTTACGATAGAGTTCCAAAAACATAGTCAAAAAGTTTGAAAATGAGGCCATAAATCATTTTTTCTGCCCCACGGTGGGTGCCAATATGTGTGTGCTTGAATTGTGGCCTCTAAATCAGGCACAAATTTAGCGTAGTCTTTACTCAATAGTTTAATTCACAAAGACAAACTTGAATTGTTCATCCTGCAAATTGAATTGAAACGACTTGCTGCCTCCTAATTAGTTGTGGATGTCAAATTTAATCTTAGAACGAGAGCCAACAACCTGACCATTGCTAACATGGAGGATTTCTAAAGTATGAGAAAAGATGAAATTACCATTATTCTATGAATTGAAATGCAATTAATCTATGAAATGAGATACAATTAATCTATGAAAGTGAATTGCAAGTAGTCTAGAATTGAGATTGCAACTACTCTATGGAAGAAAATTGCAATTAATCTAAGAAAGCAAATACTCCTAATCTAGAATTCAAATGCTTTTAATCTAGAATGGAAATTGCATTTAAACTAGAAAAGGAATTGCATTTTAAACTAGAGAG
>MU224791.1:2831921-2867102 GCA_018584345.1 Thuja plicata
CAGATTCTGGTGTTGTGATTAGTAGTACAGGACATAATCACGCTCCTAAAATTGAGATGATCACTGTCAAATAGAAGTTGAATGAAATGAAAGACATGGCATAGAGGATTTAGTGAATTGCTTCAATAATTGCATAACTCAATCTGGAAATTCATCAAAGCAGTGAAAAAAGAATAGGGTCTCCAAGAGAATAAAATAGAGAAATATATGGTTGGACACACTTCACAACCAAGCAGGAAAAACCACTGTGAACTCAAAGAAAGACTAAAAATAGTAGTTGATGGTTATGACAATAATAATATTTTAGATTATATAAGATGCATTGCTCATAATTTGACACTTTAATTGAAAAATTGAAAAAAAAAAGTTTTTTGAAATATACTTGTGATTTATAAAATTTGTTTTCCTTTCTCTATAATCTTATGGAGTTATTTTGTCCATGGGTTATTTTGTCCATGGGTTATTTTGGTTGTGGGTTATTTTGGAATAGGTTATTATGACCTTGGGTTATTTTGTCCTCGGGTTATTGTGGCTGGGTTATTCTGTCCAGGGTTATTTTGGCCGGGTTATTATGTCCTGTAATCAAATAAACTAACTAAATCCCAAGTGTTGTTAGAAATCAAAGTATCATATTCTTCATTCATATCTTTTTGCCAATGAGGTTGTATGTTAGCTTGTTCAAATGATTTAGGATCATTAGTATGCATAATAGAAGACATAAAAGCATAATTGAAATAATTAACTCTCCTAGGTTTAAGTCCACCCATTATAGTTATGTAATCATCACTTTCATAAAATTAATTTTAAAATCAAATAGGATTTCTCTTAGAAGTAATAGACTCATCACTAGAAGAAGTATCATTGGGAGTAGAGATAGTATTATCATCCTCACTATCACTAGAAGGAATAGAAATAGATTAATTAGGAGTAGGGTTTAGAGAAGGAGGTTGTTCCTCCACAACCACAACTTTACTTCCACTAAATTCAACATCTTGCACTTTAGAGCAATCATGAATTCCATTTTCTGCAATACAAACATCTCTTGCGACTTGAACTTTGTTAGTAGAAAGATTATAAACTCTATATCCTTTAGTGTGTTCATCATACCCAACAAATATATAAGGAGAAGATTAACATCTAACCTGTGCCTCTTTTTTTAGGTGTATGAACATAAATAATTGAACCAAAAATTCTTAAATTTGCCAAATTGGGCTTCCTACCAGACCAAGCTTCTTCAGGATTTTTATCTTTTAAAGCTTTAGCAGGAGTCCTATTAAACAGATATGTAGCACAAGCCATAGATTCAGCCCAAAAATTATAATCCATATTTTTAGAATGCAATAAAAATCTAGCCATTTCAACAATAGTTCTATGCTTCCTTTCCGCCACACCATTTTGTTGTGGTGTATAAGGAATGGTAAGCTCATGTTTTATACCAAAAAATTTCAAGTATGAATGAAAAGCATTATTAAAAAATTCCTTCCCATTGTCAATTCTAAGAATTTTAATTTTAAAACTAGATTTCCTTGCAACAAACATATGAAATTCTTCAAATATATCAAGAACTTGATCTTTACTATGCCCTGAGCCTTGGATGGAGTTATTCCACATGGGTCCCAAAAGGTCACTATGGATGATGTGTAACTTATGATGTGCCCTCCAATATTGACCATGTGTAAATGGTTCCCTATGCATCTTACCACTCATGCAACCAATGCATATAATTTTGGAAGGAAACATATTAGGCAATCTATCAACCATATTTTCTTTTTGTATCAAAAAGATAATCATAATTTAAATGGCCAAGCCTTTCATGTCATACATTAAAATCAATATTAGCATGCAATGAATACCTTGAAGTGACAAACTCATAAAATTTAAATAAGTTATCATGATCCATTTTGGCATTAGCAACAACTTTGTCAGTTTTAGGATAATAACATGGCACATGCCCTTATGAAACTCAACCGTATAATCTTGACATAATTGAGCAACTGAAAGAAGATTTGATTTGAAGTCAGGAACATAAAGAACATCATGCAATTTTTCATTAGGAATAGTAACATCACCAAAACCTTCAACTTTGCAACTATGAGTATTAGCTAATTGAATTGGTATGTTTGAAGTATCAGGATGCAAAGAATTAAAAAATTCTCTATGAAATGTAACATGTTGAGATGCACCACTATCAATAATCCACTCTAAAGGGTTAGAAACATTATAACTAATTGTAAATGCATGACGATATTGATTACCATTATTATTCTTATAATGAGACTTTTGATTATTTTGATGATTTTGATTCATAGGCTTCTTATCATTTTTCTTTTTAAAACAATTGTTAGTCAAATGACCATCTTTCCCACCATAGGTGCAATGGGGTTTTTATTAGGACTATTATTTTGATTATGATGATAATTATTATGATTATTTCTATGATTACGATTATGATTATTATTATTGTTATGATAGGGCCTAGAATAAATTTTATTATTGGAATAATTATGACGATTATAATTATTATGATTATTCTTTGATCTAAATTGATTTTGATTTTGATTTTTAGATATGAATGCATATTCATTAGATTTAAGAGTACTAAATTGAATCAACTTCGCTTCATCTTGACACAATAAAGTTTGAAAAATGATATAAGTTAACTGAATAGCTAAACTAGGAAGAGCAAGTTGAGAATGCACATTAGTAATAAACTGTTGAAATTGCCTAGGAAGACATTTCTTTAAAATAATATGAATTAAACGAATATCAGTTAAAGTTACTCCTAAACCATGCAAGTGACTTTTAACGAAATCAAACTTTAACAAAAAAACATCCAGCGATTTGAAATTAGTATACCTGAGATCCTCCAATTGATCTTGGAGTTGAATCTTTCTTGATTCATTAGGACTATCATAGGTGGTTTTCAAGATATCCCATGTTGCATGTGTTGTATTATATTTAGCAATCAAAACAAAGAAATTCTAATGAGGCCAAGTGCTTCCTCATTTTTAAAATTCCAAGTGTCTATCTCAGCTTGAGGAGTAGTGGCAGATGGAGCAAAAGTAGCATTAGTAGAAACATCAAATATATATGTTTAAAATGGAAAATAAATGAAATATGTGTTTTCCAAGCATGACAGTTAGTGTTGTTTAACTTAATCTTTGGAATTAATGTAGACATGATTTCACAATAACGTAAAAATAATAGAGATAAAATTTATAATTAAATAATAGCGTGTTAGAAACAATGATAAATGAATGCCAAAGAATCAGAAACTTGAATTTAACACAATGTTAATAATGGTTTGAAGCGTTTAAATAAACATTTAAAAAAATTCAAATTTTTGTCAAACTTGAATTTGAACTATTAAACAAAAAATTCTTTATTGAAAAATTATTAAAATGTTATTAAAAACTTATTAAAACTATATAAATATTGACTATGTTTTAAAAAATATATTAAATTATTTAAAAACATGCTTTAAAAAACTATATAATGTGTATTTAGAAACTATAAAAAATCAATGTATTTAATATTGTTTAAAAAAAGTATTATTAAACTATTTAAAACTAAAGTTATTAATCTGAATTCAAAATGAGTCAAAGTGATAAAAGAACATTCAAACTATTGAATAGACTAATTATTATGTGTAGGAAAAAAGAGTTGGCTTTCAACTGACCGAGAAATTACATATCTAATTGGAACACAAAAATGATGAAGGTTTGCAGTGGGAGTTTATTGACAGGGTTTGAGGAAAGAGAATGATTGGGGGAGACTGCAAAGGGTGGGAGGAATAGAAACAAAACAAAACATGGAGACAAGAAACCTTTTATGTGCTTCTTGGAGAGGAGAGAAATTTGGGAGTTAAAACATTTGGAAAATTTGAGTATTGACAAGGAAATAATATGAAAGACATGCAAGTGGATAACTGCGTACAATGATTGGGTGCATCCAAACTAAAATATATATATGCAATGCTCAGCCCAAAAGCATTGAAAGAAGGGTTTTGAGATGAGAGACAATGAAAGATGTACATAAAGGTTGCTAAACTTCCTAGCAGTGATAAGAATGTGTAAATGTAGTGATAAGACTTTGGTTACTTAGCAAAGACTTAAGAGTTTCAACGAAGGAGAGAAGTTGGACGCTAGTTGGCCAAGATAATGTTAAAATGATATGGAGCGACATCAAGATAAGAAATGACTATAACAACAAAATGTAGCATGAGGAGAAGGATAACAATCTAAGAAAGGAATGAAAGAGATATCCAGCAAGATTCTAACTATAATAATACTGAATTAGAGACTAGCAATGCTGGAGTGAATGCAATGAAACACAAACAAACCAGAATTGTTTAAGTGCAAAGTCTCTACTATTGCTAAGCACAAACAATCAAGTTAATCTTTTCTACCCTTCAACAGAGGTATTTTTATAAATAGAGACATGCTAGAGATATAAAAAATGAAATACCAACAAAGTATGATCCTGCAAATCAAACATAAATATAACATGCATATGAAAACTATTAAATATTGATTACACTGAAACCTACAAATGAGATGTGAAATTAGAAAAAAGAAAATTAACCTTGTGGTTTCCTGACTGAGGTTAAGATTTTTTTTCCAAAATCAAAGAAATGTAGGAAAATCTCTGGTGGAAAGCCTTCCAAAGAGGGTTAGTACACACAAAAAAACCTGCAACTCTCTAGCGGAAAGCCTTCCAAAGAGTGTTAGAAAGGAAAAAATAGATATAGGAAAAACCTGCAAGCACAAATGAGTTAAGAAATTAAACTCAAGCTTCTCTCTTCTCAAAACAAAATCTCCAAAACAAGGTATGCTCTACAAAATGGTAACCTTCAAAAACTTTCACTCAAACAAGGATTAGTAACCCAAGCTTTGATACCATGAAAGGAAAAACTCAAGAGCAAGGAAATAAACAAGAATCCAAGAGAGTTATTTTAAGAGAAAATTGTTACCATGAGAAATGCATAAAATAGGAGCATACACCAAAAGAGCCAAGATAAGGAGATAAGAAGTTTTGAAAGGGGAAAAGAAAATAAAAATGCCTTGTGAATTATGAATGAGGAAAATCTAGAGAGAGAGAGAGAGAGAGAGAGAGAGAGAGAGAGAGAGAGAGAGAGAGAGAGCGCATTTACAATAGCNAAATAGAGAGAGAGAGAGAGAGAGAGAGAGAGAGAGAGAGAGAGAGAGAGAGAGAGAGAGCTCATTTACAATAGCTTCAAAGAGTATAAATGAGAGAGAGGAGCATCTCTTAAATGGAGATGAGGAGAGGAGTTACTAAGTAACTCACCAATCTATGAATGCCAACATCCATAATAGGTGTGTGAAAAGTGGCAACATCATCTTAAGGAGGATTAATTAATTTTCTTAATAAAGGAATTACAAGAAATGACATGTCCTCCCACTTGGACTAGAGGAAAAAATACATGTAGGGACTCCATAGGAATATCCTAATTAGATAAATATAGGATACCTTGGTTAATTTTAAATTAAATAAATAAAACCAAGGAAAGATTAAATATTCTAACATAAACATTCCAATAAAGGGAGAAAATGGATCCCTGAAATAAGGAAGAAGCAATGGTCCCTTGCCCACCAGCTTAGAGAGAAAGAGAGAGAATCCTATTATGATGCCCTAGTGCACATTATGTGAATAATATTTCATAATGGAGAGAAACATAATAGGAAAAGGAATGGCTAAGGTATTTCTTTGATATAGAGAAAATGTAGAATATATGGTGTTAAAAGAAGAAGATTTCTATTAACCAAATATTGAACAAATTATCTAAATTCAACACAATCACAGAGAGAATGTCTATTAGAGTAATGAAAGGAGCATGAAAATTCACCATTGTAAGTATGCGGGGTTTGACATAATCTATAAGGAAATCTTATCCTAGAATAATGCTTGATATTAATATAAATTCATCTAGCCAAAGCTACACGGTCATCATAAGATGAAGGTTCATGCGATGGTGTGGAAAAGAGAACATTAATAGGTGGTTTTGGATGAGATAAAATATTAACTTGAGGCATATGATATGACTGAAGAGGATTAGGAGGAGTGTTATGGACATAGTCACTAAATCCTTGATCATGTTGGATAGGTTGTGATGTAGGTTCTTGAGGTTTATGTTTAGGAGAAGTACAAATGGTTTCTCTAGGAATACTATCATCCTTACTATATTCAGATTGGGAAGAAGAAGAAGGATTGTCCCTTGTCTTTGGAGAAAAATCATATAGGAAATTCCTAACATCCGAATCATGAATAATGTTTTGAATATTTTGATAAGGATCACAAACATTAGTTTTCATAGGATTACTAGGAACTGGATTTTGAACAATAAGATTATGGAGAGTAGAATTAGGTTCATTAACAAAGGCCCTTATGTTATCTATATATTGCATGAATTTAGTTAAAATATGAAGGAGAAAGACACATGAAACATTGATAACATTTTTTAAATAGTTCTTGTAATGAAGAGATATATGTGTTACACTCATTATGCTATATGCAATATTATCAGGAAGGAATACAAATTTAACAAAATGCAATGAGCTTTGATTCAATCCATGTGTTTGATAAAGAGAATTAAGAAGAAAGGTAATGGCATAGTAATTGCACACCAATCCAATTTAGAGAGTTCCATGTTAACAACACAGAACTAGATCTCAAAATATGAATGTTGTAAAGATGGTATCGACTATGATGCAAAAGAAAGACATATCAATGCATACAATATAGATCACAAAAAGAAGATATAACTACTAAATCATAAAGTATAATGCATGAAAGTGGTGGGTTAACCAAAATGTAATATGAAAAATGGTGATCAATGGTATACCACCAAATTATTCATACTTTGGAATACCAAACTCCCCACAAGATGAATCTAATTTGCACAACCAAGAGAGTAAGGGCAAAAATTCATGATCCACACAAAATGTGGGTGTGGATTATTTGGTGGATTCCTTTGTGATTAATGATGAATGAAGGATGTGTAAAATTTATAAATTATTAAGTAAATGAAATGCAATAAGAGGAATGAACGTGCCTTGGAACTAGGAAAGAACAAATGAATCTTAGATCTGAGTTTCTCTATCACCAAGCTGTCAGAAACGGAAACTGTTCTGGATCTGGAACCTGACACTTGTATCTTCTAGCTATGAAAAATGTAGAATCTTAGGAAAATGACAACTGAAGTCATACTTTTCCAAGAAATTTGACCTTTTCCTAGAGGCACAAAAACTGGTGAAATCTATAACAGACCTATCATCGATTATGTAACTTTGAAGTCTGGATCCAAAACTCTGTCACCTATTTCTGCACACAAAAAGAAGAGAAATTTATTGTGGGAAGGGGATTTCCTTGGTTAAGACCCTATAAATGAATTAACCTTGAAATTAAATAGATGTAATTGAAATAATGTTGACACATAACAAAGATTAGATCTAAACAATAGAATATATCATACCATGTAGATGCAATTGTCTCTAAATATGTGATCAAGAATGTTGATGCAATATATTTGAATCAACAAAAAACCAAAAGGGAAATCATGTAAGACAAAAAATCATGTAGTAGATTTTGTAATTTTCCTCAATTTTGAACTGAAGAAGAAGAAGAAGAAGATGAAGACTTGATGTAGGAATGTAGATCTCCTTTCCTGATGTCAAACTCCTTTGCTTGGAATCCAATGGGGAAAAGAGAAATATCTATGGAAGGAAATGCCTTGGATGCTTGATGATGAATGTATTCAATGGATATTTTCTTTCACTTGAATGTATTTAATGTGAAATAGCTTTCTCAATAATGCTTGCATGAAGATGAAATGTCAAATGAGATGAAGAGGTCTCCTTTATACACATTTTGTGGCTCAGATTTTGCAAGGCTGATCCCGATTAAGAACCTAGGAGAAACAACCTCACATAGGACCTAGAGCCCACTAAATGAAAAATTCCTAGGATAAGACCGACCTAAGTTGGCCTTGTCCAAGAAGGATTTTTCAAAACTAGCCCAAGACCTAGGGTTGTGTGCTAAAAGGGAGATATGAAAGCCTCAGTTTGTTAAGAAATCAATGCCAATTGTAAAAGGAACTAGGCGGGAAATAATTATGAATGGATGAAAATAGGTAAATATGCATAGAAATTGGAGCCAACCTCAAGTTTGAAGAAGGAGGAACTATATCTGAACTAATTATGCATTTAAATGCAATATGAGGTACTACCTTAAGGAACACACTAAAGTAGGATAGAAATGGTCCCAAAAGGAGCAACAATTAAGTTCTTACTTTTTAGGAGGGTATAATATGTAATATAATACAAAACATACCTCACAACTGGATCACTAAAGGTATTTATTAGAAATGCACACTGGTCTTGGTCAATGGGAGTAATATTTTTAACTTATTCATACTTCACAAACCTCTTACCAGGAATATTTCCTAAAATGCACAAACTTGTAATAGCTTCAATGACCTCTTTTTAAAAAGGATAGGGATTATCCAACATCAAGCATCTATCCTTAAACAAACTCAACAACAACAAATACCACTCCTTCACTACAAACTAGGGAATTCTCCCATAATGTCCAACCTCAGATCATGAACAAGCTATAATTCATCAGGTTTCAATTTTTCTTCCATATGCCTAATCTTCTTGTGATCAAATTCTTCTAGTACAACCTTCACCAACGTTGGTGAGATAAATTTGCTGGTCTGACAAACAATCAAACCAAACTCCATTTTTTCACTTGATTTTGCAATCTTAAATTTTTTGATAGCTCTGCAAATTTCCTTTCTCTTCCTCCTTTGTAATAGTATCAAATGATTTAAAATTTTTACCTTTTTAACTCTCAATTCCTCATAATTACCTTTACTGTGCAAATTAATGACAATGAAACATTTTCCCATACATCACATATCAATCAAATCAAAACAAATATAATGAAACTTACCCATACTAGAGAAATAGTCAGTATCATTGCTAATAGGGGGACCAACAAATTTAGCAATTTTGAAATTCTCCATGAGCCAAAGAATCAGGCTCAATTTCTGAAGGAGCTATCGCCGAGATTTGGTGCCATCAAATTCTCCTCACTAGTTTTCTTTTTCTTCCATACCATGACTATATTCTTAGATTATTTTGAAACAACATTCTTATCACTTCCTGACATTCCCAGAGAAAAAAATAGATCTGCATGTTTTGGCATAATGATCAGGTTGACCCCATTTGAAGCACTTCACATTCCTTTGTCTTGACCCAACTGATTGAATTCTACATTTTCACTAAATAACCTTGTGACCATAATATGACACACATATATAAATGACCATGAAAGATATTGTTCATCCCTTTCACCTTAACTAAATTATAAACTTGAGTTCTGCATTGGCTTTCCTTATGACTAAACTTATAGCATTTAAAGCATTGAATGTTCTGATCTTTTCTACTTTTGAAATATACAACCTTCTGTCTAAAATTATGGCAAAGAAAACAATGACCATCAAATGATAAATACCTTTGAGCATTGGGTTGTCTGACCAAAGGCAATTTCATCGATGCAACATTGTTTCAAACCTTGCTAGTGATTTCTAACTTAACTTCACCTTCAACTTCTTTCTCATAATTCCCAATATTCTGATTCAAGCTCTCACCGGAGAACCCAAGACCATCCTATTCCTTATGACCCTTTTTCATAGATAAAAGTTGTTCCAAAATAGTATTTCTCTCACATACCTTCTCTTTAGATTTTAGTTTTATCAGTTCTTGATCCAACCTTACATTTTATCCAACCTTGTGTTTAATGATATCCTTGAGACTTCAATCCTTCTGCAGTTTTCCAACTGATATTTTAGATTTGCAACATCCCCTTTGATTCTTTTCATTCTTTTCTCACTTCTTTGTGTTTGTCTTTGAATTTCTAAATTTTATCCCTCTTCTTAGAGAAACATGCATTTTATTCCTTAAGATTTTATTTCAGCTCTTCATTCCTAGATTCTATATAGTCAATGTTATCAAACATGATATTTACTTCTTTATCAGAGTAGTATTCTCCAGCCATTTTTTCAACCAACCAAGAACTCCCTTAAGTGGTTAGACTTTATCTATAAGGGACTAAGCTCTGATAACAATTATTGAACAAGATGGATAACTGAGAGGGGGGTGAATTAGTTATTCAACATTTTTTTCTTTAAAACATATCCAACCAGTAAAAAAGTTAAAGAATTAAAACCGTAGACAATGTAGAGTAATACAATGCAAAATAAACATGATATTTTTACGTGGAAACCCAAGATGGGAAAAACCACAAAGAAACTAATTCTCATGAAAATGAACACTAGTTAAGGTGACACCAGTTAAGGTGGTTTTTACAAATTCTCACTACATGTGTGGCTCACTATCAATCAGGCTAACTTCCCGCAATACAAAATAG
The DNA here is from genome assembly GCA_018584345.1 of Thuja plicata. Taxonomy (NCBI): domain Eukaryota; kingdom Viridiplantae; phylum Streptophyta; class Pinopsida; order Cupressales; family Cupressaceae; genus Thuja; species Thuja plicata. The sequence goes on from MU224791.1 coordinate 2,842,374, forward strand.
GCTATCACAACCAATTAAAAAGAGTTATTACAAATGAAAGTTGAACTGATGTACTTGCATCTACATATGAATGGATTTAGTTATGGTGAATAGCATTGTCTCTTTTAGTAGCAGAACTAAAAAAATAATCTTCCAATCTTCACTTCTGTAATGAAATAACTTTCATATATCTTCTTTACTTTGTCTTCAATCTGCTCACAAAATTTTCTTCGAGATCAAACTCAAATTATGTCACCTTACATTATGACTATTATTTTTGGTATTTGTGACGTGTGACTTGGTTTAGAGGCTTACCAAAGTTAGACTCCCATTTTTCTATTTCTACCTCCATGGACAACTAGGATAGATATGATAATTGATAAAATGATAATCATAATAATGGATACAAGATGAATGATCAATATACTATCAATTTTCTTAGTCAAAATATACAAAATAAAATGTGTGTTATAAGGGAAGATGGACCCCCTTTGAAGCCAAGAAGCAACAACTCATTGGAATGAAGGTAAGAGAAATATCATGTGCAATGGAGTATGAAGGAGAAACAATATAGATGGTGAATGTGACCAAGGAGCTATGTGAGAAGTCAGGAAGATTGAGAAAGTGACCAAGTAAGAGTTCAAATGACCAATAAGCTATAAAGATGAATAAAAAGACCCAAAATAAAGCCAAAAGGAAGGTTTTAAGAAACCCAAACAATTATTGATTTTAGTGGCCTACAAAAGGAGGCATCACACTAATAATGATGATGAGTGTAACACTCCAACAACCCCCTTTGATTTGTATATTTGTGAGATGAGTGTGTGCCACATGAAGGCATGTGTCCTAAATTAAAATAATCCACATAGTCAGGAATTTGGACTAAAAGTGGTGACTAGGTAAGCGGGTGAAGTTGAAACTTAGATGGATATTTTGGTTTGGATAAAGTGAAGGTTCCATGTAACATGAAAATGCATGGGGTTCAATTTATGATGTTACATTCTCAAAATTATCTATATAATCTATGATCTAGATATAGATCATGGGAGAGTGATTACTAACACTAATATGGTTAGAAAGTTATATTATGCTAGATAACCATACAATAGGAAAACATATGGTTGATTTGGGTATTAGTTTGTCCCCCACAAAGATGGATTAAAAATGATAGTGGATTGGCCCCCACAAAATAAAAAAATAATATATTAGCCCCCACAAAGGTGATAGATAAAAGATAAGATTTAACAATTTTAGAAATGTAGCTAGTGCAGATATGATAGCCCCATTAGAATGGAACATTTTTTATATAGGGGAAATGATTCACTCCAAGGAGAAAGATGTTTTAGAATGTCAACATGTCAAGATATTTCCATGAAATGTCACCTTACAATACATGAAATATGATAGCCACAACATCAGAAAAAATACATAGAGACACGAGGATCTGATTATTGAGCATCATAAGAATCTATAGCAATTAAAATAATCAATATGAATATTTTCATATGAGATGCTCATCATGGTCCCAAAGTTTTTAGATTTTAAGAAGATCACACACAACAAAGATAAAATAAAAATATGGAAAGACCTAAATGCCTCAATAGTTTGTATCATCCCTAAATTTCAAAAATTAATATATGATAGATAGAAAAAGTAGATTAAAAAACTTGAAGAAGTGTACAAAAAATAAATTTCCTACTTCCAAGTGCTAATAGCATAATTTGGGTTCTTTAGGAGAGCACAACATATAAATACAATCACATGGGAACACAAATAGGCACACTTTGATCTAAACATAAGAAGAGGGATTGTCTCAATGATCCCCAACTAGTAGATAATCATCCTTCCAATATTGATCATAGGGGGAGGGATTCTAAACTAGAAGAGGTACAAATACTAAATTAACCCTATTTACCTCACTAGTAGCTAGAGCCAAAGATGAATCTTCCCTGACATTTTCATTAGATGACTCCCCTAAGGCAAGAGTCCACGATCTTGGAAAGATAAATAATAATACAAACATATCCTTGAGTAATTCAAAAATACATGCCTCAAAGGATGTAAGTGACTAAACTTGAGGTAAGGAAGGAGGGGCCATATCCTCCAACCTAAAAAAAATGGGCAATGAAATAATTTAAGTGTTGTTACAATTGTGAGAAAGGATGATTTTTCCCTTAGTCTCCTTGGTTTTTAAGCACAACACTTAGGTTTGTGACATGGCTTAACTGCCTCCTATGCTTCTATATCTCTAGTGGTTTTATCATGCATTAATAGGTTCATATTTTGGTGCAATGAAAACCACTAGTTATAACAAGTGGTATCACAGCTTGGTCACAGGTTCAAATCCCTCACTTGCACTGGGGGGATTGTTACAATGGTAAGAAAGTCTAATTGTTCCCTTGGTCTCCTTGGGTTTTCAGTGCAATACTTGGGTTTCTGACATGGCTTAATTACCTCATGTGCTTCTATATGTCTATTGGTTGTATCGAGCATTAACACGTTGATATTTTGGTGCAATGACAACCATTATTTGTATTAGGTGTAGCCTCCTCAACAATAAACATTGATGCAAATAGAGAAGTTGTAGGAATTGATTTTTTGGATAAGATCCCCAAAATATACCAAACAATCCTACAAAGGTTCAAAAGACCTTCCCAATATCATATAGTCTAGGACTCCACTAGAGTTCCCAAAACCCACACACAAGACTAGATCCACTTTCTAGTCTTCACTACCCTTAGGGTATTCCTAGTCACAAATTAGAAGCAAACAATCCAAAGATGGAACAAGGGTTCTAAAAGGTTAGAAACCTTGGTTTGATGTAACAAAATACAAATCCCACACTTACTCAACTTTGAGATTCAATTTGGATACTTAACCCACTATAGGGCTACAAGGAGCAAGAATGGATTAATGAAGGAAAATCACTAGGAGCTCCACCAAAGAAAGTCTTAACCACCCTAAAATGTGAAAATCCACTCACCAACAACATCCTCCAAGCCAGGACTCTTGACCAATCTCCTAACTCCTGTTGTTCACAATTCTCTCCTAGGCCTAATTGAGCAATTATGCCACTTTTCCAAAGAAAGTGCCTCAAGTTTGATTAAATTTCCAATCCTTACAATTGGAATACTTTTGTAATCATAAAAAAATACTAAATCCAAGGATTTAGGTCTTAATTCCATCCCTAGCCCAAGCTGTTCTTCAAAAACAAAAATCTGGACAGTCACATCTTGATGCCCGTCCAAAGGTTTTAATGTTTTCTCCCTCCATCAAATGCCTCCTGATCTATGGCCTCAAAATTATTAAATTAAATCCCACCTCCTTTCTCTCCATGAAGGCTTAGATTTTTCCCATGGTGGAGTCTCTAGGAAAGAGGAATTTTGCTTTGAAACCCTAGTTAGGGTCTTCCTATGACCAATGAGCAATCAAAATTGGATAAATTTTGATCCCCTACACTTCAAACCAATTGGAAAATTCAAATAAGACATAGGAAAAACTTTTTCAATCCTTCAATGGTGCATTGGGATAACTATAGATCTATACAACTCATAAAAATAGTTGAAAATACAAAAAATAGTTGAATTTTATTGATTTCGATGTCAAAAATTTACAATTGATTCAATAAAAACATGGATTAAGGTTTTCAAACCTTTTCATACATTTCCCAAGTAGTTACAACTGACAAAAGTGGTTGTGAATGTTGGGATTCAAAAGTTGCATCTTTTGACAAGAAGTTGCATTATGCAACATTGACAACTTTGACAACTTTTAACAAAAGATGTCAAATGTGACTAAACTTGCAAAGTTTTGTGTTTAGACTCCATAGGAGAACTTAGAAGGATCAAAATTTATAATTTTCCTTAGGTTCCCTAGACTATTCTAGCCTATTCTACCCAATATTGTCCAAATTGACTAAGGTAGACAACTAGGTTTATAACATCACCTAGTGTCCCCTTGTCTTACAATTTAGGACTTATTGATGACATTGGATCCAAGATCCAATCACTACCCTAACCCTATGTATTTGGGTCTAATGATATGTTTGAAATGGATGAGCTTGAGGGTGCTCCTACACCATACTCCCACGGTGCATTGATCTCAAGTCCTCTTGAGATGAGGTCTTCTAAACTGGAGCCATGCTTCTGAATTTCTTGCTCATCCATCCATATAGATTCTTCCTCAGGACTTCCTTTCCATTTGACCAAATATTTCTTGTAAACATTATTTCTTTTTTGTTTGATGATCATTGTGTCCAATATCTTCTTAAGCTTCTTTGGTACATGAGAGGGTATACCTGCAACATCTTCTTCAAGCTCTTCAACCTGTACTTCAAAACCTGCATTCACATTACCTTTATATGGGGTTAGATCACAAATATTGAATATAGGTGAGATACCAAGGTGTGAGGAAATTTCAATCTTAGTGTAGGGCACCTCCCTATTTTATGTTTTAGGGTTGTTTAAGGTTTTTTTAGGGGTTTGTGTGTGTGTTAGAATAATACCCAAGGGGTTGGATACAATGATAGTTTAACTTCATGCTTGTAAGAGCCTTATTGCTCATTAGGTGTTTTGGGTCCATTTTGGCTTCAAATAGTGTAAAGTTTCCATTTTAGTGCAATATGGGTTAGAGTTGTGTTTTCGGACCCTACATATCCTATTTGGGGTCTTAGAAGTCAACATCAATCATCGAGTTGACAAACAAGGTCAAAATGCTCAAAACACAAAATGTTGCTAGCTACTTTGAAAGTTGCTCGAGAAAATTTTGCAAGAATTTGAAAAATGTAGTTAGATTGGTTGTAACTACCCCATTATTGGTATATGAGAATGGATTTAATTTTTGGAGAAGGTTAATGAGATTTTGGATTGAAACATTTACTTCTGTCACCCCTGTACGGATGACTGTATCTGCATTTCAGTAGTTTGCACTGTATCTTTGCTACTGTATGGCTATGTATGGATTGGCATAGGTGATTGGGCTCCATGGAAGTGTAGTGTTTCCTTTCAGCTTTCATGTTCAATAGATAGTTTGATTTCAAGTGTTTGTAGTGTAAAGTTAGAGGATTTTGTAGGTCACTGGTCTGACATAGACAATACAGTGTTACCTAACTAGAAATGGCTCTAACCTAAGAAACCTCCTATGGAATTGACTAAAACCATGGGGGAAGTAGGGTTAGAGTCTGTAGATAGGATTTTTTTTTTCTTTCTTGTTTTTCCAATTGGTTTCCTAGGCCAAAAGGGAAGACCTATAGCTGACTGGTGAAACCAGGTGAGCCAGGACATGGAGAAGAAAGAATTGGATCGAGAACCCATGACCTTTTGGGAAAGAATTAGTGGAATTTGTAGATGAAATAGATAGTCTCCTAAAATTATTCTAAGGTAGAAGGAGGTGACTCAAAGATTGGAGACAAGTTTAACAAATATTCATGCTGACTGGTCCAGAGGCCTAATTAATAGGCTATAATCTAGGGCCTTCAAGAGATTAGGATTTTGGGCACTTCCAGAGGTCAAGGTTTTGGATTTTGATAGTGTTGGGTGATGTCTTGAATATTTTAAAGTTTTTTTGTGGATTCATTTGGATATTTTGGAAGCATTTGACCAAAATCGGTGAAAATAGACCTACTAGGAATTGGGCAATTAGGCCTCCTAGAGAAATAATGATTAATTGGATTGATAAAGAGTCTTGGAGTATTGGAATGAGTGAAAAATTACCAAGAATGGGTTAATAAATGTGTTAAGAGTCTTGGTGAATGTGTGGGAAGATCCTAGACAAAGGATTGGCATTCTAGGTGGAGTTCTAGTGGAGGAAACTAGGCTTTTGGTTAACTAGTTGGACTAGTTAAGCTTAGAAACCTTGGAGTCTTTTAAAAACCAACTATACTTTGGAGGAGAAGTTGGTAGAGAGGGTGTTGGAGATCATAATTGAATGAAGATACAAAAAATAACAACCATTGGATGGTTAGGTTAGTCAAATAAGCACCTTGGAGTGAGAAAAGCTCTAGATTGTCAAACCCTCTGCATCAGAGTGGTATCAGAGCCATATTAACTTGAAGGAGGTGTATGTCTAAAGTAGAAGAGAGTCAAGAGGTAGAAAAAATGCATCCTAAGGAAATGAGTAGGGATTCCATAGTGGAATTGGTTCAGGGCCTCTTGGAGAAGGCTAGTGTGTCCGAGACAAAGGGAAAAAAGAAGATCATAGAATGGGGAGATAAGAGTGATGGAGATGATGAAATTCAGACAGAAGAGTCATCAAAAAAAGGGAAAGAACCTGAGATGGACAAAGAACAAAAGGTATTCTTAGATGTCTTCAAGTCTTTAAACAAGGATATCATGGAACACATACCATATTACTGTGGCAGCCTGAATGGAGAAGAGTTGTTGGATTTGCTTGAATCTATTGACAACCAATTTGATTAAAAAGAAGTCTTAGAGGAGAAGAGAGTCAGCTATGCTAAGGATAGACTCAAGGGATTTTCATTGGTGTGGTGGAATATGATGCAGGATGATAGAGTAATTAGTGAAAAGAAAAATATTGTTTCTTGGGAGAGGATGAAAATTAGATTGAGGGCACAATTCTTGCCTACTAATTATGAAATCCAAATGTACCAAAAGTTGCAGAACTTAAGATAGAAGGAGATGACAGTGAGTTCTTATACTGAGGAGTTCCACAAGTTAAGCCTAAGGGCTAGAAGACAAGAAGAAGAAATGGAGAAAGTGGCTAGGTATCTCAATGGGCTAAGGCAAGGGATACAAGATGAGATCAGCATGATGGCTCTTGACAGTATGGAAAAATGTTTCCAATTGGCCTTAAGAGCAGAGGATAAGGCTAGAAGGAGGAATGATTTCCATCAGAGGGGAAGAGCTGGCAGCAATAATAGAGGGTTCCAAAGAGGAAGAAGTAACTTTGGTAGGGGACAAAGCCATAATAGAAAAGAAGATAATAAATCTATGGATAACAGTGGGGGAAATCAGTTTAGGGGATCCTTTCAGAGAGAGGGATAGAAAGGAAGAGGGCCTCCTAGGGGAAGATTTCAATCCCAAGGAAGATCCAATTCAGTCTTCACTAGCAGATGCTATAACTGCAACCAAGTGGGTCACATAATGGGTAGGTGTCCTAAAAAGACTTCCTCATCTTCAATGGGGGATAGAAGGAATCAATTGGTACAAGAGGATGACATACAAAAGTGTTACTTCTCCCATCTCCAAGGCAGGACCAATATTGGATGGAGAGAACTTGATGTTAAGAACTTTGTTGAAAGTGCCTAGCACTATAGAGCCACCCCAAAGGAAAAACTTGTTCAAAACAACTTGTAGGTATCATTGGAAGATTTGCAATGTGATAGTGGACTATGGATCTAATAATAATGTAGTATCCACAGAGATGGTGGAAAAATTGAAACTAAGGAGCATACCTCATACGACACCTTATAAGGTTTCATGGTTGAATAAGGGTCAAAAAATAGTGGTGGATGAACAAAATTTGGTGGAGTTTTAGATTAGAGAGTATAAGTACAAAGTCCTATGTGACATACTGCCAATGGATGCATGCCATCTACTTCTAGGATGTCCATGGCAGTATGATGTCAAAGAAATGCATGATGGGGAAAGAAATAGTTATGTGATCACCAAGTTGGGGAAGAAGTTTCAGATGGATCCTTTACCAGAGCCTAAAAAGGAGAGACATGTGGGGAAAAGTGTGATGTTATTGAGTGGGAAAGAGTTTCTAAAGGCCATGAAGAAGGAGAAAGGAGTCTATTATGTAGTAGTGGTGAAACCAAAGGAGGAAACTAAGGAGAAAGTCAGTTTGCCACTAGAGATACAAGCATTGCGGGAAAGATACCATGACTTAGTAGAAAATGGATTTACAAGTGCATTACCAGCTATGAGGGATGTGAGTCATCAGATTGACCTCATTCCTAGAGAAAATTTTCCAAACAAAGCATCCTATAAGATGACACCAAGTCAGAATACAGAAATAGAAAAACAGATACAAGATTTGTTGGATAAGGGGTTGATAAGGAAGAGTTTAAGCCCATGTGCTATGCCAACAATAATTTCACCTAATAAGGATGGAAAATGGAGGATGTGTACGGAATCCAGGGATATAAACAAGATCACAATCAGATATAGGTTCCCAATGCCTCGGATAGAAGATTTCATGGACAATTTAGGAGGATCTTGCTACTTCTAAAAGGTGGATTTGAAATTAGGATAACATCAGATAAGAGTGAGGCCTAGTGATGGGTGGAAGATAGCCTTCAAGACTAATGAAGGGCTATATGAGTGGCTAGTAATACCCTTTGGCCTAAGCAATGCACCTAGCACATTCATGAGGCTCATGAATGAAGTGCTAGCATAGTTCATTGGTAAGTTTGTAATAGTTTACCTTGATGATATCTTGATCTTTAGAAGGTCCAAGGAGGAGCACATGAAGCATTTGGATATGTTCTTAAGGAAGATACATCAAGAGAAGTTAATGATAAATCAAGAAAAGTGTGAGTTTCTCAAAACTGAACTAGTTTACCTTGGTTTTGTGGTTGCTAATGGATGTATGAACATGGAACCTGATAAAGTTAAGTCCATTTTGGAATGGCCTACACCTAGGTCCATAGGGGATGTCAGGAGTTTCCATGGATTGGCCTCCTACTATAGGAAGTTTGTGAGAAATTTTAGCCATGTGTGTGCCCCTATACTTAACACCATAAAAGGTGGAATCAAATGTAAGTTTGAATGGACAGTGGTAGAAAATCAAGGGTTTGAAATGATAAAGAAAAGGATTGCAGAGCTACCTACTCTTATGTTTCCTAACTTCAACGAACTCTTTATGGTAGAGTGTGATGCTAGTAAGCTAGCTATTGGAGCAGTGTTAAGCCAAGAAGGACATACTGTGGCTTTCTTCTATGAAAAGTTGAATGAGGCTAAAAAAAAGTACTCCACCTATGATTTGGAGTTATATTCTATGGTTAAAGCCCTTAAGAAGTGGAGACACTAACTATTACCTAGGGAGTTTGTGGTCTACACTGATAACCATGCTCTAAGTTTCTTAAATGGACAAGAAAAACTAAATCAGAGGCACTTGAAGTGGGTAGAATCATTGCAGGCTTATACATTTGTCATAAAGCACAAGAAGGGAGTTAGAAATAAGGTTGTATATTCTATTAGTAGAAGAGTACTCACAATACAAGAGATACAATTGAAAAGTGTAGGGATGGATAATTTGAAGGACCTCTACAAGGAGGACAAGGATTTCAGAGAAGCCTATGAAACATGTGTGAAGTTTCAGCAGGGTTTCAAAGTGGAATTCAGTGAGTTTGTGTTGTAGGAAGGCCTTTTGTTTAAAGGTCACCTTATGTGTATTCCTCAATGCTCAATGAGGGAAAACATTGTGAAGGAAAAACACCAAGGCAGCTTGGGGGGTCATTTTGGAGTGGATAAGACTTTGGAGCAAGTGAATAGGCAATACTATTGGCCTAAGTTGCCATCAGATGTGAGGATATTTGTAGAAAATGTCAGATTTGTTAGAGGGAAAAAGGACAGAGCAGCAATAGTGGGTTATATCAGCCCCTATCCATACCCCAAAGGCCTTGGGAGTGTCTTAGTATGGACTTTGTTTTGGGGTTACCAAAGAAATCTAGGGGTCATGATAGTGTATTTGTGGTGGTGAATTGTTTTAGCAAAATGGCCCACTTCATTCCATGCAAGCAAACAAATGATGCTTCTCAAATTACAGGTCTATTCTTTAGGGACATTGTGAGGATCCATGGATTTCCACTGAATGTTGTAAGTGACAGAGATAGTAAGTTTGTGGGTCACTTTTGGAAGACCCTATGAAAGATGCTTTGAAAAAACTTGTCTTTCTCTTCAGCCTACCATCCACAATCAGATGGACAAACAAAGGTAGTGAATAGGTCACTTAGGAACTTGTTAAGGTGTTTTATAAAACAACATGGACAGTCATGGGATCACATCATTGGGTAGGCAGAATTTGCATATAATGACTCCTTCAATAGGAGTACTGGTAGAAGCCCCTTTGAAATAGTATATGGGGTCAATCCTAGAGGAATATTAGAGCCGAGGGATCTCAGTTTGAAGGACAAGAGGAGTGCTCAAGGAGAGTCATTTGCTGAATAGATGAAGGAGCTGCATGATCAAGTCAATAAGACTTTACAAAAGCAAGTGGAGAAGTACAAATCCAAAGATGATCAGACCAAAAGAGACTTGAAGTTCAAGGTTGAGGATCTAGTACTAGCCTATCTCAGGAAGGAAAGGCTACCCAAGGGTCAGCCTACTAAATTTCTCATGAAGAAGATAGGGCCACTGAAGATTTTGCATAAGTATGGCAAGAATGCCTATGAAGTGGAGTTGCATCCTAATTTTGGGATTTCACCCATTTTCAATGTTTGTGACTTGTACCCTTATAAGGGATCATCACTAGACACATGTTAGTATACACTTGTAGATTTGGAGGATGATGATTGAGTGAAATATCTACCTACCCCAAAGCCATTACAATTGGAAAGTGTCTTGGATTCTAAAGTGGTAAAGAAGACAAGCAAAGGTAACTAAAAGGAGTACCTCATAAAATGGCAGGGACTACCTAAAGCTGAGGCCACTTGGATGATAGAGCTAGACATTCAGAAACATGGGGTCACTATTGAAGACCTCCTAACTCAAGGGACTTGAGTTATTTTTTCTAGGGGAGTATGATGTAGGGCACCTCCCTATTTTATTTTTTAGGGTTGTTTAAGGTTTTTTTAGGGTTTTGTGTGTGTTAGAATAATATGCAAGGGGTTGGATGCAATGATAGTTTAACTTCAAGCTTGTAAGAGCCTTATTGCTCATTAGGTGTTTTGGGTTCATTTTGGCTTCAAATAGTGTAAAGTTTCCATTTTAGTGAAATATGGGTTAGAGGTGTGTTTTAGGACCCTACATATCCTATTTGGGGTCTTAGAAGTCAACATCAATCATCGAGTTGACAAACAAGGTCAAAATGCTCAAAACATAAAATGTTGCTAGCAAATTGTGCAAGAATTTACAAAATGTAGGTAGATTGGTTGTAACTACCCCATGCTCAGTATATGAGCATGGATTCAATGTTTGGATAAGGTTAATGAGATTTTGGATTGAAACATTTACTTCTGTCACCCCTGTATGGATGACTGTATCTGCATTTTAGTAATTTACACTGTATCTTTGCTACTGTACGACTGTGTACAGATTGGCATAGGCGATTAGGATCCATGGAAGTGTAGTGTTTCCTTTCAGATTTCATGTTTAGTAGATAGTTTTATTTCAAGTGTTTGTAGTGTAAAGTTAGAGGATTTTGTAGGTCACTGGTTTGAGAGAGACAATACAGTGTTACCTAACTAAAAATGGCTCTAACCTAAGAACCCTCTTGTGGAATTGACTGAAACCATGGGGGAAGTAGGGTTAGAGTCTTTATATAGGATTTTGGTTTTCTTTCTTGTTTTTTCAATTGGTTTCCTAGGCCAAAAGTGAAGCCCTATGGATGACTGGTGAAACTAGGTGAGCCAGGGCAGGGAGAAGAAAGAATTGGCTCTAGCACCCATGACCTTTTGGGAAAGACTTAGTGGAACTTATAGATGAAATATATAGTATCCTAAAAGGATTCAAATGTGGAAGGAGGTTAATCAAATATTGGAGACAAGTTTAACAATTATTCATGCTGACTGGTCCAGAGGCCTAATTAATAGGCTATACTCTAGGGCGTACAAGAGATTAGGGTTTTGGGTGCTTCTAGAGGTCAGGGTTTTGGATTTTGATAGTGTTGAGTGATGTATTTAATATTTTCAAGTTTTTTTGTGGAGTCATTTGGATATTTTGGAAGCATTTTACTAAAATCGATGAAAATAGACCTACTAGGAATTGGACAATTAGGCTTCCTAGGGAAATAATGATCAATTGGATTGATAAAGAGTCTTGGAGCATTGGAATGAGTGAAGAATGACCAAGAATGGGTCAAGAAGGGTGTTAAGAGTCTTGGTGAATGTGTGGGAAGATCCTAGGTAGAGTATTGGCATTCTAGGTGGAGTTCCAGTGGAGGAAACTAGGCTTTTGGTTAACTAGTTGGACTAGTTAAGCTTAGAAATCTTGGAGTCTTCTAAAAACCAACTATACCTTGGAGTATAAGTTGGTAGAAAGGGTGTTGGAGATCCTAATTGAAGGAAGATCCAACAAAGAACAAACATTGGATTTTTGGGTTATTCAAATAAGCACCTCTGAGTGAGAAAAGCTCTAGATTGTCAAACCCTCTGCATCAAATCTCATATGCATTCAACCCATGTTTCTTCAACACTACACATGGTTCTAGTTTCTTCATGAGAAGTTTAGTGTGCTTTCCCTTAGGTAATATTTCCTTCTTCAAGTATACCCACACCAAGTCTCCAACCTGAAGCTAGACATCTCTCCTATGCTTGTCTTGGGCTTGCTTATACTTGTCTGCACTCTTCTGAAGTGCCAATCTCACCGAGTAAGGAATTTATTTCATACTCTCTGCAAACTCTTCTCTATGAACACTGACTAGAGTTTTTTTTGGAAATTCTCTAAGTTCCAAGATTCCTCTTGGAATTTTCCCATATACAATCTGAAAGGGACTCTTCTCTATGCTCCTGTTGACTGAGTCATTAAAAGAAAAATCTTCTATGGGTAGGATTACATCCCACTTGTCTCCATACTATTTTGTCAAGCATCTAAGAATATTTCCAAGTGATTTATTTACAACTTCTATCTTCCCATCTATTTGTGGATGGTAGGCATAACTAAAGCTTATATTGGTTCCTAACCTCTTCCATAAGGTCCTCCAAAAGTGACCATTAATATTTACATCTCTATCAGATAGAATGGTTTGAGGTAAGCCATGTATCCTCACAATTTATTTAAAGAACAAAATTGCAATTGATGATGCATCATTGGTACTTTTACAAGGGATAAAGTTGGCCATTTTGCTAAACCTGTCCACTATAACATAAATACTATCATATCCCTTTTCTACTCTAGGTAATCCCATCACAAAATCCATGCTGCAACTCTCCCAAGGCCTTGTAGGAATAGGTAGAGGTTGGTATAGTCCTGAATTTGTGGATGTACCCTTGTCTCTTTGACAGATTGTACATGTCTCTACAATCTTCCTTACTTCAATCTAAAGCTTAGGCCAATAATAGATCCTTCTCACCTGTTCCAATGTCTTGTCCAAACCAATATGTACCCCCATGCTACTTGTATGCTTTTCTCTAATGATGTTCTCCCTCATTGAACATTTTGGAATGCATAACTGGTGTCCCTTGAACAATAGTCCATTTTGAATCAAATAATCTACATAATCAACATGACAAGCCTTAGAAAAGTTAGAACACACCTTATAAATATCACTGAAATCATCATCATTCTTATACATGTCCTTTAATGAATCAATCCCTACACTTTGAAGTTGAATTTTTTGCACAACTAGATTTATTCTGCTCAATGCATCTGCCACCTTATTGGAGACTCCCTTATTATGTTTGATTGAAAAAGTGTAGGCTTGTATTGATTCCACCCACTTCATGTGTTTGTGGCTTAGTTTCTCTTGACTGTTTAAGAAACTTAATGCTTGGTTGTTTGTGAAGATAACAAATTCCTTTGGAAGGAGGTAGTGCCTCCATTTCTTCAATGAATAGACTAAGGCATATAGTTCCAAGTCATAAGAGAAGTATTTCCTCTTTGCTTCATTTAGTTTCTCACTGAAAAAGGCTATAGGCCTCCCTTCTTGGCTCAAGATAGCCCCTATATCTAGGTTAGAAGCATCACATTCAATAGTAAATATCTTTTGGAAATCAGGAAACACTAAGATTGGTTTCTCCATTACCTTTTTCTTCAACATTTGGAAGGCTTCTTCTGCATCTTTATTCCACACAAACTTGCACTTTTGTCGACTCTTACTGGTTTCAAGGACAGGAGCACACAATTGATTGAAATTCCTAATGATCTTTCTGTAAAAAGATGCAAGCCCATGAAAAATCCTAACTTCTATCATTGTCCTAGGAGAAGGCCAATTCAAGATAGATTCTACCTTCTCAGGGTCCATTTTGATGTTCCCTTCTGAGACCACAAATCCCAAATATACAAGCTCTTCCTACATAAAAACCCATTTCTCCAAATTTATATAAAGCTTTTCTAAATGCAATCTCTTTAGGACCAAGTTAAGATGTTCCAAATGTTCCTCCTTACTCTTGCTAAAAATAAGGATGTCATCAAGGTACACTATGAATTTTTTTCCAAGGAATGGTTTGAGCACCTCATTCATGAGCCTCATGAATGTGCTAGGATCATTTGATAGGCCAAAGGGTATCACCCTCTATTCATACAAGCCTTCATTGGTTTTGAATGTAGTCTTCACTCATCACCAGCCCTAATCCTTATTTGGTGGTAGCCACTTTTCAAACCCACCTTAGAATAGTACCTTGCACCTCCTAAGTGATCCAATAGATCCTCTATCCTAGGTATATGAAATCTATACCTAATTGTGATTATATTTATTGCTCTAGAATTAGTTCACAATCTCCATGTATCTTCCTTCTTAGGGGCTAAAAGAGTAGGTACTGCACAAGGACTGAGACTCTTAGTGATCAAACCCTTATCCAAGAGTTCTTGAATCTATCTTTCCATATCCTTATTTTCTCTAGAGTTAAATTATATGCTTCTTTATTGGGTAAGGTTTTTCCTGGGATCAAATCTATGTTGTGACTTATGTCTCTGATTGGGGGCAACTCATTTGGTAAGTCTTTGGTGACAATGTCTTTATACTGGTCAAGTAGGTCTGCAAATTACTTAGGGCCTAATCTTCTTAGGGGTTTCACTTCTTTCTCAACCTTCTCAGGTCTTTCATCCTTGGGAAAAATTACTAAGGCATAGCAAGGGGTCTTTTCTTCTTTCAAAGTTTTCAAAAATTCTTTTTCTCCTACAAATAAAAATTTAGGATCTTTTTGTTCTTCTGCAAAGTCAGACAGTGGCAAGAATGTTACCTTTTCACCTTTATGGTTGATTGTGTAGGTGTTTATCCTACCATCATGGTGAGCCTCCACATCATATTTCCAAGGTCTCCCAAGTAGCAAATGGTAGGCATCCATTGGGAGAATGTTACAAAGAACTTTATCTTTGTAGTTTCCAAGTTGGAATTCCACCCAAGATTGCTCCTTTATGACACTTTGTTGTTTCTTAGTGAGCCATGATAAATTGTAAGGGTTTGGATGTGGCACCCTTCTTAGTTTTAGTTTCTTTACTTCTTCTTCTAACACCAAGTTTTCTGTAGACCCACTGTCAATCACCATTCTGCAAACTTTGTCTCCACACCTGCAGGTGGTTTTGAGTAAGTTCTTTCTCTAAAGTGATTCTTGAGTGATTGGAGCCTTCAATAGTGTCCTTCTCATAATAAGGACTTCTCCTTCCTTAGGTGGTGCATAAGACCCATGTGTATTGTCTCCTTTGTTCCCTTCTTCTCTAACCATGTTTTCCCTTCTCTCTGCCTGTTTGCTTGCTTTCTCTGGACACTTGGATGCTAAGTGCCCTAGTTGGTTACATCTAAAACACCTTGGAGGTCCTGAAATTATTCCTCCAAACCTTCCCCTTGAATATCCTCTCCTTCCTCTATAGGAGCCTCTAGAACTACCTTCCCCAAAGGAGTTCTCTTGAATGGTTTCTCTATGACTGGTCTCTCCAAAATTTCTAGGATTTTTTCCTCTCCCACTGTTTGTCCCTCTTCCTCTACTGCCAAAGTCTCTCTAGCCTCTACCTCTTCCAATTTTCTCTTGCCTCCTCTTAAGTTTTTCCTCAACTTTCAATGATAATTGATAACACTTTTGGATAGTAGTAGGGGAACATAAACTTAGTTCATCTTGGATGTTTATCCTCAACCCTTGCATATACCTAGCAAGTTTGACACTCTCTGGCTCAACCAAATTAGATTTCATGGTAAGCTTATGGAATTCTTTAGTATAACTTGATATGTCCATCTCCTTCTTCCTTAAAATTTGTCTCTTCCTATGAAGTTGAACTTCATAGTCTTCAGGCACATAGGCTTCCTTCACCAAGGTCACCATCTTCTTCCAAGTGCTTACTTGATTCTTTTCCATTTTCACCCTCTCTTCTTGAGTGAAGTTCCACCAAATCAGGGAAGATCCCTTCAAATTGGACTTTTCTATCTTAACCTTCTGATTCTCTGGTATCTCCTCATAGTCAAAGAAACTAGTGAGTGCATCAACCCAATCCATGACTTCTTATGGATCCATCTTCCCATTATAGACTGGTAGATCAAGTTTAGTATCTATGGTCCTTCTCTCCATAGATTTCAAAGTCTTCAAGAGAAGCCTCTGTTCTGCAGGGACTTCTTCTTCTTCATCCTCTTGCAAAGGGGTCTCTTCATCACTCTTCTCCTCTTCAACTCTAGAGTTCCCACTACTCCCTCTCTTGACTTGTTCCTTGACTCTTTCCATTTCCTATCTCATCAACTTCCTCTCTACATCATGCTCTTTCACTACCCTTAGTAGTTCAGCATTGGTCATCCTATTAGGATGTTCACTGTTATCTCCACCTTCTGACATGATTGAAACTTGTCTTCCTTCAAAGATCTACTATTTTCTCTGATACCACTTGGAGCAGAGCCCCAAACTATACCAAACAATCCTACAAAGGTTCAAAAGACCTTCCCAATATCATATAGTCTAGGACTCCACTAGAGTTCCCAAAACCCACACACAAGACTAGATCCACTTCCTAGTCTTCACTACGCTTAGGGTATTCTTAGTCACATTTTAGAACCAATCAATACAGGGATGGAATAGAGGTTCTAAAAGGTTAGATACCTTGGTTTTATGTAACACAAGACAAATCCCACACTTACTCAACTTTGAGACTCAATTTGGATACTTAACCCACTATAGGGCTACAAGGATCAAATTTGGATTAATGAAGGAAAATCACTAGGAAATAAAAAAAATCAAGTCTTAACCACCCTCAAATTTCACATTCCACTCACCAACAACACCCTCCAAGCCAGGACTCTTGACCAATCTCCTAACTCATGTTGTTCACAATTCTCTCCTAGGCCTAATTGAGCAATTAGGCCACTTTTCCAAAGCAAGTGCGTCAAGTTTGATTAAATTTCCAATCCTTCCAATTTTAATACTTGTGGAATCTTAAAAACTACTAAATACAAGGATTTAGGCCTTCATTCCATCCCTAGCCCAAGTTGTGCTTCAAAAACCAAAATCTGGACAGTCACATCTAGATGCCTGTCTAAATATTTTATTGTTTTCTCCCTCCATCGACTGCCTCCTAATATAAGACCTCAAAAGTATTAAATTAAATCCTCCCTCCTTTCTCTCCACTAAGGCTTATATTTTTTCCATTGTGGAGTCTCTGTGAAAGAGGGATTTTGCTTCAAAACCCTAGTTAGGGCCTTCCTATGACCAGTGAGCAATCAAAATTGGATAACTTTTGATCCCCTGCACTTCAAACCTTAAAACCACTTGTAAAATTCAAATAATACACAAGAATAACTTTTTAAATCCTTCAATGGTGCATTGGGATCTGTACAGCTTAGAAAATTAGTTGAAAATACAGAAAATAGTTGAATTTTATTGATTTCGATGTCAAAACTTTACAATTGATTCAATCCAATTATGGAGTAAGGTTTTCCAAACTTTTCATACATTTCCCAAGAAGTTCCAACTGAAAAAATTGGTTGTGAACGTTGGGATTCAAAAGTTGCATCTTTTGACAAGAATTTGCATTATGCAACATTGACAACTTTGACAACTTTTAACAAAAGATGTCAAAAGTGACGAAACTTGAAATTTTTTGTGTTTATACTCCATAGGAGACATTAGAAGGATAAAAATAACATTTCTACCCTTCCTTGGGTGCCTTAGACAATTCTATCCTAATCTACCCAATATTGTCCAAATTGACTAAGGTAGACAACTAGGTTTATAACATCACCTAGTGTCCCCTTGTCTTATAATTTAGGACTTATTGATGACATTAGATACAAGATACAATAACTAACCTAACCCTATGTATTTGGGTCCACTGATGTGTTTGAAATGGATGAACTTGAGGGTGCTCCTACACCATTTTTGATGAGAAAATTTGGGCATAGGGGACTGGTTAAACTTATGCATGAACAATGGAGGAGAATATTTCTTTTCCACTATAGTAGGCCTAATGACCATAGGAAAATTATGAGGAGGGTTTAGAAATGGGACAAGATGAGTTTACATGGCTACATTGGACACAACCTGTGTATGCAGTACAAAGACATGAAAACCTAGATCCATTTAAGGAAAGGCCCATTAGAAGCCTTCCAAGTAGTAGAAAGAAGCACAACACATGGAGCAAGAAAATTGTGGATGAAACACGAGTAGGAGTGAAATAAATCATGGATCCATGTGAAGAAAACATTTGGAATGACGAATCACTCTTGGACTTCAAAGTGACCTCACATTTTAAAGCCCTTATTTTCTGACAATGGTTATGCTCACATGCAATATGGTTATGTCATAGGTGAATATCGGGAAGAGAATCCTAAGAAGGCTCAATAACATCTTGGTCCATGGGAGAGGCCATAAATACCATAATGGGTAGAGAAGAAGGCCTTATGGGAGATGTTATCAAAGTGATAGTTATAGGCTCAGTCATGAAACCCTTCCTCACTTTTCTCTACAAGAAGTTAGAGGAATAAGGGATACCCTTGAAGGTTGAGAAACAGGTACTAAGGGAGATGCCATAGTACTTTCTCTTTCCAAAGATAGAGGGAAAGATATTTCCATAAGAATGGGTATATTCAATGGAGGATGGGCCTTACAATTTGGTAGCATGGGTACCTTTTCCCTATCTATCTTAGGCATAGCTATAGGAATAAGATGCATTGCTAGATACTATGTAGTCTATAGTATATGAGGAGGTTTGAACTAAGGAACATGCTTTCTCTCAACCACCAATGAAAAGGGAATATAAGGTGAAGCACACTACACAGAAGGGGTAGCTAGAGATGCATGAAAAATCAAAATGCGTCCTAGGCAGTACACATTAGAATGATTTGTAGGATATCTTCCCGGGCTTATAATTATTATATGCTTTAGACATTCTTGATAAAGCAAGGGCCCTACTAGAGTAGGAAATTTTTTTTCAAGAAGACAACTCCCACAAGACAACAAGGGCTTATATCTAGTATCTAAGATTGTATACTTAATGCCCTCATGAGATAACTTCAAATATTTATTAATGACCATAGGGACTGTCTTGATAGAGACTAGCCATTGGATGCCTAGCTTCACATGAAAGAGGTTCACCTTAGGAATGAATATGAATGTCACTGATACCTCCTTGGGTCCCACAAGGACCATCAAGTCAATGGAACCCATTGGAGGGAATAGGAAGTCCATTATGAATGTGTATGATTGTCTTTCACTCATCATACCTCACCCAATGTAGCCCATTCATGAAGAGAACCTCTTCCATAATTACATCAAATATATAGGAAGGATCAACCATAATGCATGTAATGACATTTTTGTTGACCTTAACAAGGATGCATAGAGAATAAGGTTCTTCATAGTAGGGAACATCTAGAGGTGTAAAGGTTAAATCCACATTTTTTGACCTGTAATTTGGAGGTGAGATCATAGTGATAGTGACCATGTTTACAAATGGTATCCCTTGATGTAGGAGAGGATGATGTAGAGATGAAATTTCCAAACCTTCAGATTAGGTTTACCAAAATGTAGAGAAGGGGATTTTCCACCATTGAGATTGATTAAATCCAAAGGGACAAATTTCCCAATGCCAAATCCCTTTTACTAGCTCTTTCATGAGCGAAGGAAATTAATTAAATTAAAGAACAAAAAGATAACTAGATGAAGAACAATAAATAATGAGATAACATAATGATACAAAATGATAAAAATGTTTAGATTACAAAATAGAAAGAGTACGTGATCAAGACTAACTAATAGGATTTTCTATATCTCTATCTAGGATACTTGTATAAGTGAAGGACTACAACATAGATTCAGTATGCCATCATGTCATGTGTCGTATGTAATGAAAAATATTTCTCCCAACTCTATCTTCTCCTAGGGTATCCTATAGGCCACTTCTCTAGCCTATTAGGGTTCTTAGCTAACCCTAATCTTCCAAGGATTCTCTACTCAAATCCTTCTTCTTTTCAACTTGTCAACATCAACTAGGATATCAACTCAATCAATCTTAAGCCCCATGACTATCTTCTTGCTTTTCCACACCAAGTGATCCACTAAGGCTATCACTTTCCACCAATGAAGAGGTAGGGCCAAAACAAGGCAATTGAATCCACCACAATGCCTAACAACTTATTTTGAAATGAAACCCTAAACAAGTTCCAAAACTTGCTCCAAACTCACCAAAATAGGGTTGCATGTATTAGGCCTAATTAGGCACCTTTTTGCAAATAACTTGATATTATTATTAAAAATATGAAAAAATGACTCCAAATCCTAACACCCTTTTTGAAGACCTAAAATATTTTATAGGTCTTGCCTTCCCAAACTATCCGTACAGAGGGTTCCTATTTGCAAGCCTATTTTTAAGGGTTTCACTATGCATTGAGCATGTCCTTCAGGTTTTGAGTTTCCACCATGAAGAATTCATCACCAAATATTCCCATCAAATTTGGGGCTTCTCCATACATATTTCCTCCTCTCCACATGATTTCATTGAAGAAATCAATGCTTTTAATCACTCCTTTTTCCTCTATAATTCAATGTGATCCCTAGCCATGCATCTCTGGCTCGCCTAGGGTATCACTGTAAAATTAGAAAATATTCTCTCTAGGGCCCATCCTTATCCACCCATATAGTATAGGGAGTCACCTCACCCATTCCAAGAGCTCATACAAGTGCCACTGTGGAATGATGAGCTATGACCCCATTTACACAAACAACCTGGTTCAGACCAACGACAATGTAGAAAACAAAACTATTTACAAAAACAAAGAAATATGAACAAAAAAAAAACTAATCACATGAAGAAACAAGTAATTAAATCAACTAAATCATGCACAAGTCACAGTGCAAAATTAATCTATTAAAGTCCAAAATGTGTACAAAATGCTCAACTGTAACTAGTTTTCCAATTACATAGTTTGTACACCTACTTCAAAACTTCATCCAACCCCACACATAGGTTGAGGGATGCCTTATATAGTTTAACATGGAACTAATCTATCTGTTTCTGATAGTTATACAACCAAATTCTCAAAGATGCATTATTGCAAGAAATGTTGTCAATGTTGTCAACGACAACATTGACAACTTTCTGATTCTTGCATTCCAACTTGGTCAACACTCCATAAAACTTATCCAAATGCACTAACATGCCTATTAGACCAAAAATTATCCCTCCTAGACTCTAACAAGCATAAAATCCATGGTTACACCAATTTTGGAACATTTACCAAATTTGGACAAAACACTACTACTTAACATCAAATGATCTAGTTAGGTCTTCTAACCAAATCAACACACCCTAGGACCTATCTAGTCCTATTATTTCACTATTTGCTTGGATAAGACCACTAAAAACCAAAATAAAACTAGGAGCCTAGGATACCAACTAGCCTTACCTAGGTGCTCCTCCACCAGTGTCTTATAGAGATAGGGTACAAGATCCATACCATAAAGGTATAAGGTGACTTAATTGATCAAACATAATATAAACTAAGATAATAATAGTAGTGGGAAAATATCAAATGATAAGAAATAAAATTCTCTAAAGATAAAGGGAATATGAGAGGAGATTGCAACCCTTAAATTAAGAAGAATCTTGACATGTTACTCCCTTCTACTCTTTTAATTTGCACACATGACAACAAGAAAAATGTTGGGGTTATTGTCTTAGAGGCCTACTAAAGTCAAAACCCCATTTTGGTGTTTCCACCTCCATGAAAAACCAAGATAGTTATGATATTGATAAAATGATAAACAATATAATGAATAAAAAGATAATTGATAAATATACTATTGACATGCTTATTCAAAATATATGAAATAAAATGTGTATGATAAGGAATGATGACTCCCCTTCAAATCCATGAAGATAGAGATCACTAGAATGAAGGTGTAAAATAGAAAAAAGGGGATAATGTAAAAGGAGTATTTTCCCCAATTCGTATGGCACATTAGAATAAAAACCACCACAAGCCAAATATTATTAACACCAATTGGTGAGGAAGATGCCAATGCAATATCAATTCTTGAAGATTTTTTATTCCTTTGTTTCTTAAAAGTGAGAAGGAGAGGGATAATATTGATGTGAAAAAGACTAGACAAGAACATATATTATCTAATCCTACTAATAAAATTGATGTAAAAGAGGGTGGTGAAGAATTTGAATGCACCTAGAGATGAAATGGGAGATGTGAGTTTTTAGACCCAAATTCCCAACTATCAGAGTCTCGGAATGACTTGTAACTTCATATCTGAGACCTGGAGGCTGTAACCTAACTTCCTGCCAAATTTGGGCTTAGAATGGAAGGAACATGATGAAAATGGTGATGTGTTCCTAGGACATGATGAAAATGGTGACGTGTTCTTGGTATTTTTGTTTGAATTTTTCACAGAACATCTGACTGCTCTTGATCTTCCCAGATTTGGTTTGACAACTTCGTAACCTATTCCTGCACACAGAAAAATAGGGAAGAATTTTGGCTAAATGTTGTAGTTTGCCACAATTCTTGATGAAGAAAGAAAAAAATTCTTTGAAGGATTGAAGATTTGGATGCTTAAAGACCTTGAGAATGCTCTTAAAATATGATTGCTTGATTGACTCTTGATCATGAATGATTACACCTCATAATGAATACCAAAATGAGGAGAGATAGGGTGTTTATATACATCTCACATTATTTTTGGGGTTAAAAATGATCTAGGCCAACCATAAAATCAAATCTCCTGCTAATACCTTGATATTAGGCTTTGGGCCCCAAACCTTAGGAACATGTTTCCATTGGTGACATGTACCTTGGAGAATGGGCCAAAATTTGGATGGGAGGTCAGGAAATAGGGTAGGTGTCAAATTTTTAGATACAACTCATTCTAGGGTCGAGAGAAGTCCCAAAGGCCACAAATAAGTACATATGGCCTAGGTGATGAAATAAATTATTTGATTGGAGGAAAAGTAGAGGAGCACACTATTAAATAAGGGCTAACCTTGTGTTTTGAAGAAATTGAACCAATACACAACTCATAATATTAACTTCAAGGTACCATGAGAATTATTAGAGAGTGAAATCAATGTGGGAACCCATACATACTAAAATGGGGCTAAAATAAGCACCTAATTAAGGGTACACCAATGTAGGTTAGTAGGAGTCAACAAGGAGCAGTTTGGCAGTCAAGAAGATTGCAAGAGTGACTAAGAGAGAGTTTGAATGACCAAGAAGCTACAAGGATGAATTAGAAGACCCAAAATGAATCCAAAAGGAATTTTTTATGAAACCCAAATGATTCTTAATATTAGTGGGCCCACTAATGAAGATATTATACTACTAGGGACAATATGTTTAATACTTCAATGACAACCTTTAGTGTTCAGTTTTACAAGACAAGTGCACATGACATGGATTTCTCCATAGTGTACATGTATCCTAAATCAAAATAGTCCATATGGTTAGTAATTCATACAAAAATGGTGATAAGGAAAGCATATGAAGTGGATGATTATGTGGATATTTTGATTCAGGTAAAGAAAAGGCTCCTTGAAATGTGGAATTACATAGGGTGCAATTTACAATGTTACAATATCAAACACAAATATATAATCTATGATCCAATAAAATATATAAATATAAACATAATGGACCCATTACATGATCTATAGATCAAATATATAGTTATACATGATTCATTGATCAAACATATATATCTTTACACAATCTATCTATAAAACATAAAAAATACATAAATATACATGTTAAAGTCCATGCCATGAAATATCTAAAAAATAAACATGTAAATACAGATGTCTAGAAATGATATATGAGGCCTACCCCAGTCTAACATAATCTTAACACTATTTCTCATCTATATGCTCTCCAGTCAATACTAATTTTGCTATAGTCAGACTTTCGGGACACTTGTATTACTTTATGGATCCGTGGAAACCTTTGCTTGTATACAAACACATGATTGTGTAATCAGGATATCTATATAATACTCTATGTTAGTGATGGAGATTTCCATATAGAACTTAGTTTTGATGGTTATGTATATTGGATTAGTATGTGGATGTTAGATATAATCAAGATGCAAATTTATTAAAATGTTATGTTTATGCATGTGGAATAAATGCATATATTGTTAAAGTTCAATAATCTTTGATGCAAGTGTGAGTGAAAGTGTGTTCAACTTACATTATGTATTCTATTATTTTATGTATCGATTTATTAGACCTACTGATGTGTGCAATGAGTGTGCAGGAAAGTTGACCATGGTACTAATCGGAAATTCAGGAATGGACCTATGTGAAAACTGTGATGCTAAGGCCCTGTCTATATAAAGAGGCATGGACCTCGTTGTATTGTCTTTTTATTCATAAAAGTGTGGTGTATGATTGTAATTTATTTAATTAAGTAAATGTGTATTAAGTCATGCTCATGTGAAATTATTGTGTCACTTGACACATGTGCACTCTATGTGTTGGCATGGCTAGTGTTTGTGTC